>CAUG01000223.1:0-19257 GCA_000442785.1 Papiliotrema flavescens NRRL Y-50378
GGATAGGCTACACCACGCTTCTGACACGAGCCACTGTCAACGCCCGACATTTGTCCGACCAGTACCATTTGCGGTAATTCCGATGGGTGATTGATCAATTGTAAGGATGGCTCCGGACAATCTTGGCTCTGCGCCTACACGCGCTAGAATTCAAAAGAAGCCCCGAATCAGGGTTGGTAGTCGGGTTCACACGCGTGACTGAATGTGTTGTCGACTCCCTTCTGGATCGCTCCATCGTCCCGCGAGAACCAGGCGCTCAGTCGCAATGCTCCGCGCGGTGTCCGGGTTCCCGATGAATGCCCACGACGCTTACCAGATTCGTGCCTTTGTCGCTGGGTGGCCGGCCTGCGCTGGGGACCTTGCTGTCGAGACTGAATAGGCTTGAGGCGCAGGTACTTGCCCCATCATGCATGGTTATAGTTGGGGATCTTGCGCTAGAATAAAAAGTAGCTTGGGAAAGCATCGTCAGCTGCTCAGACAGAGTCGACCATGGAGATGTGAGCTCGTAGTATGACTGCTTGGTCAAGCATGACAGGTGATGTGAGTCATCTGGCTGGTCTGTAAGCTGCGTCCCGGTGGGGACCGCTGCGCCCGATGGACGAGCAAAGAGATTCCGGTGATTCGCGTGCGACTCTAGTCCGAAAGGACCCTGAAAGAACCTGGGCATCAGCCTCCACCGCCTGCCGGAAGACGGCAGGAGACGTGCCGGTCGCGCCGCTTCCCTGAACTCCCAGCTACGTCACGGAACACGGGCATGATTCCAGCGAAAAGCGT
The DNA here is from genome assembly GCA_000442785.1 of Papiliotrema flavescens NRRL Y-50378. Taxonomy (NCBI): domain Eukaryota; kingdom Fungi; phylum Basidiomycota; class Tremellomycetes; order Tremellales; family Rhynchogastremaceae; genus Papiliotrema; species Papiliotrema flavescens. The sequence continues at coordinate 775 of CAUG01000223.1, forward strand.
TTTGAATAGGCTGGTTCCTGCTCCATGCTCGTCGTACACCCCTCTGGTTCCAGTGCGCGGATCCGCCATCGTTTAAGTAGTAGTGTCATACACCCCGAAAAGGCTTTCAGCATCCCGCATCTCAAGCCCCCCCTCCCCCCACTCCACGCAAGAACAAGCTCGACCCCTGGTCTGTCACCCAATCTTTACTGTCTCTATTGTCTTGATTGCGAGCACGATAAGCAAGACGACCCGAGTACCATCACCGCTGCACGCTGTTACGAATCCTGCGCTCTGAGTCAGTATGTCTGCCGCAGCGGCCACCGCGCGACCGAACCTCAAGCAGAAGCAAGTCGAAACAATACCAACCGACGCAGAACGGTCGACGTTCTATGGCGACCACGAGCATCCTCAGCGAGACTATCATCAACGCATGATCGAGCACGTACGAAACACTGCCATCGTCAGCCTGGACACCAATCCTTTCCTTCCGCCCGTCCTTTCTTCCCCGGTGATCCCCTCCAGCTACGTCTTGACCGGAGAGACCCACACCCAGGGAACAGATCATCGGCCGTACCAACACCACAACCGAAGGTCGGACACCAACTCGACCACCACATCCCTTTCCCTGCCGTCCCCGGGACCGCCTTTCGAATCCAGCGACTCAGCGCAGATGGCGCTCGATTCCTTCAACCCTTTTCCGCGCTCCACCTTGGGAGGCGCGGCGAACCCCGCAGCTCAATACATGTCTGCGGGGTTGTTTGATCAACCCATCGGGCGTATGGCGAAGAATCAAGATTTCGGCTACTTGCTCGACCCATCGGGATTCAACGGTGTTTCCCCATACAACATTGGCGCACGTGATGTTTCAGGCCTGATCGACCTCACCGGCGAGAGAATCACGGACGTGGATCAGACTCTAGGGCTTGGGCTAGGTGCGTAGTGTCTGATGCGCTATCGCTCCAAATGTGCAATGCTGATCGTCCAGATGTACCTGCGCAAGGACACCCCCACATGTATCCGACCTTTGACGCCATGCCTTATCCCTATAGTATCCCCGGGTCGAGCGCTTTTGGTTTCACCGGCATGTACACAGCGACTCCCTTCGCAAAACCGGCTAGTCTCCCCAACGAGAGCTCCTCAATTGACCCGGGCTACCTGCATGCTCCCGCCTACATGGATGCGAGCTCGAGCCGCGGCAGCCGGGCGAGCGTGGATGGTCTGGACTCCCAGGGTCGCCAGGATATGGTGAGTTGACCATGTACCGGGATGCCGCGTCAATGCTGACCGCCCACAGTGGGAGTTTCCGGCATCCCCTCTACACTCCGTGTCCCCGTCGCCTTCGCCTATCGAGGCGGTACAAAACAACAGTGGCGTCCGCCGCAATTCCGACTCGGTCCTCCCCGACGGCCCCGACGGTCGTGGGAAGCGCGGACATAAGCGCAAGATGACTTGGTCGTCCGGCATGGCGAGCGAGGGGCCCAACGTCTCCAAGGCGCAGAAGGAGCAAGAGTTGCTCGAACTCGAGCGACTCGAACAAGGCGGCGCGGCCACCCGACGCGAGAGAAGGCGCCTGCAGAACAGACTGGCTCAACGCGCATTTCGAGCCAGATCAAAGCTCCAGAACAACGCTGTGAGTTTGTTGTGGCCAGCGAAAGCGATGGTTGAGTGGCTGACTGCTAGGCAGCCACCCACATGACCGACCTCGAAGAGCTCGCCGATGTTCAAGCCGAGCAGCTTTCTCATATGCAAGTGGCGATGGACAAGCTGCAGGCTGAAAACCTGCAGCTCAGGACGGACCGCTGGAATCAGGTCAATTCGGCCGGCCCTGTCGCGCGTTCCGGAGCGAGTGCTCGCCAATACCCAACAAACAAACATCACAAGTCGTCTGGGACAAAGGTATAATCGTTGATTGATCATCTTGTCTTGCCGTGACCACTTCGACCGACCGCTATCTCCCTCGCCTCTACACTATCTCTGTTTATATCATATTACCCCGGATTTGCCTCGTTCCCGTCCCGGCTGTATCAATATCATCTCGGCACTTTCAATCTACTCTCTCCGCTTTCGCCTTTCCTGCCTACTCGCTGGATCACCTCGACCGACGCCCTCTCGCGTCGAATTGGATTCAACGAGTATTCGCGACACTTGTGGTTCACGACCTCGCAAACGGTCGTTGTGTATATGTCTCGTGCATAGTCGTACTGTGTATGGCATTCGCTTGCGTTGGTTGTCTTAGATGTGTAACATGTATGTGTCGATCATCCTTGACGCATGCTTGTTCGGCCGTGCTACTGTGGCGAGCTCCTTTTCGGTTACCGCAGGCAATCTCAGACGCACGCATAGCCGATGCGAGCTGGCCAACGGCTTGTCGGCTGTAGGTGCAGCGCAATAAGATCCGTGCGATTCATTAACTCGTCTTCGCATCATACATGCATGCGAGCTGACCCGCGGTCAAGCTTGCCGAGTATAGTCATAGGCGGACTCGCTTGTGCTGCTGTGTATGACTTGCGGACGTCCAGGAGAGCTTATCTACAGCCAGAACGGACCTGAAAGAGAGGGCGCACGAGGGCCCAGTGAGTAGGCGAGGGAGGGTGGCCTATAGCCACTCAGCCGGCCGGGCCCTGCTTGTGTCATTCTCTGCTCGCCGTAGCATGCGGGCACCGCGGAGTGGATCATGAGCTGAGACTGCTGCGGTAAATGCTGTATACAAAGGATATCGTGTGAGATGTGCGCCGGGAGCATGGGGGGTGGGGGGTGGATAGGACGGGTGTGTTTGATGCCGTTGTTTCAAAGCCAGGCGCGTCGTGCGTGGGCGTGGGGACCGCAGTGGATGGGTGGGACCATTGTTGATTCTTGAAAAAAGTGATACGATCCGATGACACGATCGACCGTCCTCATTGGTTCATAACGTGCACTCACTCGTTCCATACATATACCCAGCACACCCGCGCGTAAAGATCATCCACGAACCGTCATCGACCCGACGTTAGACGCGACAAGACATTTAGACAACAGACACGGACGCACCGCGACCGACCACCAAAATGACCGCGGTCCCATTCCCGCACGTCCCCTTCCTGCCCGACTGGGTCAACGAGCTGCCCCTGCCGGTGCTCTTCTTCGCCCTCTGGGTCATCGTCCCCGCCGCCGTCATTGGGCTGAATGTTCTGCAGCAGCTGGTACGCGAACATCACCGACTCGGCACGTCACACACGTATGCTGATGGCAGTGCCTGCCCAAGGACAAGTCCCTCCCACCGGTCGTTTTCCACTACATTCCCTGGTTCGGCTCGGCGGCGTACTACGGTGCGGACCCGTACAAGTTCTTGTTCGAGTGCAGGGCCAAGGTGAGCTCTGCGCGTACGCGCGATGGCGCGTGATAACAGCAGTACGGCGATGTCTTCACGTTTATCCTCCTTGGCCGACGCATGACGGTCGCGCTCGGACCCAAGGGTAACAACTTGTCTCTCGGTGGAAAGGTCTCGCAGGTGTCTGCCGAGGATGCCTACACTGTGAGTCGCGGACGTTCAACACGCGTGCGCTGACTGGCAGCACTTGACCACGCCGGTGTTTGGCAAGGGTGTCGTGTACGACTGCCCCAACGAGATGCTCATGCAGCAAAAGAAGTTTGTACGTGTCATGATACGATCGATCCATGTGTCGCGCTGACCTGCAGATCAAGCACGGCCTGTCTACCGAGGCACTTCAGTCATACGCTGCGCTCATGTACTCTGAGACGCAAGAGTTCTTTGAGCACGAACTGCACTTCTCGCCCTCGTCCCCCGGACCCAAGACCTTCGAGGCCCTCAAAATCATGGCCGAGCTCATCATCCTTACGGCCGGACGATCGCTGCAGGGCAAGGAGATCCGAAACGCCATGACTGCCAAGTTTGCGCGAGACATGGAGGACCTCGATGGAGGATTCACCCCTATCAACTTCATGTTCCCCAACCTGCCGCTTCCGAGCTACCGACGACGGGACAGGGCGCAGAAGGCCATGAGCGATTTCTACCTCGACATTATGAGGAAGAGGAACTCGGGAGAGTCCGAGGTGAGCGGCGCGGTGTAGTCAATCGCGCGACATCAGCTGACACGGACAGGTCGACGAGATGGACATGATCCAGGCGCTGCAGGGCAAGGAGTACAAGGACGGAACGCCCCTGACTGAGCGGGACATTGCGCACATGATGATTGCTATCCTCATGGCTGGGCAGCACACCTCGTCGGCGACTTCATCGTGGTCCATCTTGCACATTGCCGACCGCCCGGACATTGCGTAAGTTCAGCTTGCTTGCTCGTGCTAGGCCGCGGTGGCTGACATCAGTGATCTCTTGTACAAGGAGCAGCTGGAGAAGTTTGGCAACCCCGACGGCACCTTCCGACCGATCACTTACGAGGACACCAAGGAGATGCCCGTCATGGACTCGATCATCCGAGAGACCCTCCGAATGGTGGGTCTAAAACCACCGTGATGAGGTCCCATCTGACACGCAGCACGCTCCAATCCACTCGATCTACCGCAAGGTCCTCTCGCCCATCACCGTCCCGCCATCGCTCGCCTCGGCCTCGGAGACGGACCCGTACGTCATCCCCGAGGGCTACTTCATCGTCGCTGCGCCGGGTGTGTCCGCTATGGACCCGCTCGTGTGGCCCGAGGCCAAGACCTGGAACCCGCTCCGATGGAACGACAAGGACGGCGTTGCCCAGACGGCCTTGAACCAGTACACCGGCGGAGGCGAGCAGGTCGACTACGGCTTCGGACAGATCAGCAAGGGTACCGAGTCGCCTTACATGCCCTTTAGCGCCGGCCGACACAGGTGTGTTGGAGAGTCGTTTGCGTACCTCCAGTTGTCGATCATCATCTCGTACATCATCCGCAACTACACGCTCAAGCTCGCCAACCCGGCGTTCCCGGACCCGAACTACAGGGTGAGTCGAGCGCGACGAGTGTGTGATGTGTCGAGCACGTAAAGGCTGATGCGCAGACAATGATTGTTCTGCCCCTCAAGGGAATGATCACCTTTACGCGACGAGACGCCAAGGCTTGAGTGGGCGGGGCGTATAATGGTAGACGCGAATGTAGAAGGGCCACAAACACGTAGAGACACGGTAAGGACGATGGTGATGCATAATGTATCTCTTCACATGCATTGGGTGTATGTGGCGAATATGCCTCGTATCATCGTGTGACTCACACGACGTCCAGACACCCCTCAGGACATGTCCCTCCAATATATTTCATATTCTCGTCGATGCGTGACACCTTCGTTCTCCGGCCGTGATGCGCTACTGTACAACTTGTTGGCCCTTGTGTTGTCCTTGGTCAATGCCTTCTGCTCGCCGTCGTTTACACCTCGACCTTGACTGCGTATTCATATGCGTGGGCCCTGCCGTGATGCGCCAGGTCCTGCTGTTAGATACGAATCTAAAAAGTGGCAGCTTTTGCGTTGACGACACCGGGAAAGGTCGGCAAGGCATGACACAACGTCAACAGCAACTCACCTCGATTCTGTCGAAAGCCAGATCGCACTGCGCCTGGTCATTGCGCCAATGACACCTCAGCGCCTCGCCATCCACCAGGCTCTCAACTTCTCCCTCCGCCACCTGCTCCTCGTCCGCTTGTCCTCGCAGCAACACCGCAGCCGGCAACGATCTGAAGGGATTATCTCCGCCCGCTTCGGACAACTGCGAGCTCGTAAAGCCGCCGATGGTTCCACGCGCGCCCGAACCCGCCGGGCGCTCGTCATCGGTGATATCGTCCTCGGCATCACCCTCGGTGTAATCGCTCTCCCCCTCATCGTCATCCCCAAATACACCCATCTGCTTGCCCCGCAGCGCAGCCACCTGGTCCGCAAGCTCCTCGTTCCGCTCCTGCAGCGCGGCATACCGTTCCTGCCACGCCGACTCGTGCGCACGCAGCTGGTCGTTCTCGGTCCGGTACTTGTCGTACAGCGCCGCCTTACGCCTGATCGCATCATCGGTCCGTCGAGACTGCTCCAGCAGGATCGTATTCGTCGCGCGCAGCTTGACCGCCTCGGCCTCGCGCTTTGCGTGGATCGCCTCATAGTGCATGTTGCGCTGTTTCAGGCCCAGCTTCAACTGCGACCGAAGTTTCTCCACCTCGTCTTCGAGCTCCCGGGCTTGTCGCACCGATTCCACCGCCGAGTTTGATGCTTGCTGATACTGTTGTCGGAAGAAGTCGTTTTCATCCGACAGGTTCTTAGCCTTTCGTGCGAGCGCGTCCTTCTCCGCTTGAGCGACAGCGAGTTCGGCTTGCAAGGAGTCGACGGCAGCAGTGTCGACCGGCGCCGTACCCTTGCCCAGTTCGGCGATCTGTGCTCTTGCCGCCGCGAGCTCCCTCTCGGCCTGCTCGAATCGAGAGGTCGCCTCGTCCACCTGAACAACAAGGAATTTATTGCCCTCCATCAAATTCTGCATCCCGGCCGATGGCTCGGAGACAACCTTCTCCGCTGCCATGAGGCTCGAAGACAATGTGGCGACGGTCGATTCGAGCTCGGCAATTTTGGCGTCTTTCGCGGCAAAGAGGGCGAGGTCGACTGCAGATGGAGGTGAAGTCGGGACGGCTTTCGCCTGCGCCTCGGCCAACTCGGCTCGCAGCTGCTGGATAACAGTATCCTTCTCCTCGATAAGTCTCGTGTCGAGCTCGATGGTCGACGCAGACGCGGCGGGCGGACGAGCAACTTGTTCTAATCGTTTCTGCAGATCCGCAATGATGACTTCAAGCTGTTCGATTCTGCCATCCTTTTCACGCGACGCGCTTGCGAGATCGGCGAAAGCGGCGAGAGGTCGGATATTGGCTCGAGGCTGGACGTCAGCGATGATCCACCAGTCATAGAAGGTACTCACTGATGATTCCTCTGCTATGCCAATCTCGGGTTTCGTTGCCGGCTCTGCGAGCTCTCCCTCGGCAGCAGCGGCCTCTTCCTCGTCGCTATCCGGCGACATCATCCAGACCTCGCCGTCAATCATCTTCGGGACAAGCTTGGCGCTCGGAGTCGGCTGCAAAGGCGCATTGGTCGTCGTGTCACTGACGCGAGGTCGCTGAGCGCGGCGGCGAGCGGCAGAGCTCGACTCGGCGTGAGACGGCGACGAAAAGTCAACGATGGGGTCGGCCTGAGAGATAGGTATCGACTTATTGGTATCCGTAGTTTGCGTCTCAGGTTCGCCCTGGCGGAAGAGCGAAGGAGCGGGTTGCGGCATTGGTATGACGCGAGGTCGCCGTGTTATGACGACATTGGGTGACGACGCGCCTTCGAGAAGCGTACTTGGCCGCTCTGCGAGTTCTGCGCGAGGTGTAGCGCTGGTGCCGTTCGTTTGAGGTGTAGGGTTCGACGGCCGTTTCACTTCTGCGTGCGTCTCATCGCTCGACTGAGCGGGGATCGCTGGCCCTGGGTTGTCGTGCCGTGTCGCGTTCGCATCATGCTCGTCCGGTGTAACTTGCCGAGGGACGACAAACGACTGGCTTGGCGTTGCAAGACCTTTCCTTCCCGTCAATTTCGGCGCAGTGGTGCTCGTCGAGCGAGTGGCGCGAGCTGTCGCTCCCGGGTCAATGGACCGCGATCGAGGGCCTCGAGTCGATTGACGCGAGCCTTCGTGAGGCGGGGAGCTGGGAGGGTGGAAATTATCGTCATGATCCTCCTCGCTGTCGGCCACGTCGAGGATCTCGAACGACGTGTCCTGAACGCGAGCAGCTTTCCGAACATGTGTGGATGAGCCGGTGGCGGCCGTCTTCTGCTTCCTCGGCGAGGCCGTTCTGGTAGTCGGTGCAGTCCGCTTGAGCGCTCGAGAAGTGTCCCTTGTCATCGCAGACGATGCGTCCGAAACAACGGAAACCGGTCTTCCCGCTGAAAGCGTGAGCGAATTGCACGTGCACGTGGCATGCTCGCTCACCTGCTTTGCGAGCCTTCTTCGGACTCTCGGTAGACCGCGAGCTGTCTTCCGTTCGCTTTCTTTTGCGCGCTTGCTCCGCCTTGGCTTTACGGGCCTTCGCAGCCTGGGCAGCTTTTGCAGCCTCAACTGCTTCTTTCCGCTTGTTCTCTTCCCGCGAGAACTTCCCAATTAGCATAGGATCACGCTTCTTCTTCTCCTTCCACTCGTCGATCAGGCTCTGAGTGACTCCATTCTTCGGTTCCCAGCTGTTCTCCCAGGGCTGATTGTCCTTAGGGTCCACGCCTACCCATTTCAGAAGAAACGTCTTCTCAAGTACGTTCTCGTCGAGGATCGCTTCGGCTTCCCACATGTTTTCTTCATCGTCGTCCAGAGGAACGAATTGTGTCTCTGGCGGGGACTCATGAGGTGGCGACGTCGATTCGGCGGACGTTGTCGAGAGCCGCTTCTTCTTAGGCGGCATTGTCCTTTTGTCGTGCTTGCAATGGGAGGCGGAGATGACGAAAGAATAGTGTGTAAAATGAAGCAACCGGAATGACCACAAACATGAGAATGAGCCTGACGTGATGATGGAGTGCTGGACCCAAGTGTCAGGCTGGCTAAACGGCGGACATGGGCTGCAATGTCCGCCGCGTCATGACCCATCCAGTGCCAGTACGAGCAGGCCGTGCGTGATGCTTTGGACAAAGGCGTAGTCTACCTGCGCTGCGAGCAAGACCAGTACGATCAGCACGACTTGACATGCCCTCATACGCATAGCATACACGTATCGAACGAAGACGATGAACTTTTCCCGCTTTCCGCGAAGCACAATGTTCGACTTTCGCCGTGATCCAGCGCCTGCCGCCTCTTCGCCCGGGGCAGCCGCCGCCACGTCCCCGCCCAAGTCGGGACAGGCAGCCCAACAGGGGCAGGAGCAAGGAACAGGGGGAGCAGGAGCTGGACAAGCAGCTGCGCCATCCCCGGGCAGGCCGCACGCGAATGCTGTCTCCGGGCCTCAAGCGCACCTCTCGCGCCCGCGAACCGGCGGCGGCAGTATACCAGCGAGGAACGGCGAGTCGGGACAGCAGCAGGCCCCGGGCGAGGGGCTCGGGAATGGCTCGAATCAGGACAGTATTACTCTTGGGCAGCTCAAAGCGCACACGGCTGCTATGAAGAGCAAAGAGAGAGTGCGTCTCGAGGAATGATGCGCGCGTCCACCACTGACCTCCAGACGACACAGTATGACTACCGATATGACGACACGGATACGCTTATGAATGAGCTGGAGGAGTTCTACCCTTACGTGGAGGTTCCACTGCTGGCAGAAGGGCCAAAGCGGTTCAAGAAGGTCTTCTCGGGAGGTGAGTTGTGCGCGACCGCAGTCGAAGTGAAGGGTTGATGGCGCAGTTTGGACCGAATCAAGCGCGGCGAGGCGGAGAGGATTCGTGGAGCAACAGCTCGAGTACCTCGAGTCGCCCCGGGCCGAGATGAGGCGGTCAGCTCAGCAGACGTTGATGTACCTATTACAAGGTGAGCTCGAAGCGTCAAATCAGCGACATGACCTAACGCTAGGTTGTTTCGGCGAGACTACCAGTCCGGAGATGCAATTGCACTGGGTCATCGAGAATGCCAAGACGGTCCGGGCGGTGGACGGTGTTGGAACGCTTGTGATAGCGCTCAAAGACGCCTCGAAGCGGTATCATATGACCTGGTGAGCCGGTCGCCATATAACACCCAATGCTGATGCTGATGACAGCGATGCCGCCGGGGAGAAAGCACCGCAATCGACGTCGGCGGCGCCCAGCGCACCTGGTCAGGCTCCACAAGACATGTACGACGAGCGGAGCGCAGAGCTCATGGACGTCCTCGCTATGCTGTATTTTGTCGTTGAAGTTTTCCGCACCGACGATACATTCGGCGACGAGCTAAGTAGGTAATCGTGGGCAAATGAAAGCTTGCGCTAATGGCAGTGGCAATAACGCCTCCCCTGCCGATCATGCTGTTCCAGATGGTTGCTGGAATGAAGGATCGGCTGCCCCGAGGCTTCCCTGTTAAGAAGTTCTTGCTGCTCGTGTGGAAGGTTCTGCTCGCCTGCTTGGGAGGAATGAAGGACGTTTCAAAGGCCAAAAGCTTAGCTCGAGAGGTGGCAGGCCTGCCGAGCATGCACAAGGGTATGTCTCCAACTTGCAGACTGCGCTGATCCGACAGACTTTACGAAATCATCGCCTACTGATATTGCGATATGGCGACGTGATACGTCTGTCAAATACCCCACCTTTGCGCCACCTCCCTCCACCTCGATACCCTCTGTCCCCAATGACAAGCTCGCCGAGGTGCGGCTACCCATACCGGCTCGACCAAACTATCATTCTACCGAGCTGCCTCCGCCATCGCCGAAGACCGCGCAAAGGAACTCGCACCCCATGCCCGGCACGCCTGCTCCCTCCCCGCCGCCGTCGCCGATGCAAAAACCAAAGAAGCAGCAATTCCAGACGGATCCGACCCGCCCCTTCGTCTTCCCCTACACCCGTATACCAGGCCACGGATCCGCTTCAGGTGCACCGCAGAGTCTGGTCCCATTCGCAATCGCCGAAGCTGACCGGCTGTATCACGAACACGCCTACGTGTCTCTGTCGCTGTACCAGGTGTGGGAGACGCGAGAAGAATGCCTCAAGGAGGAACGAGGGCTAGGCCGTACAGGCCTCATTGGGTTCGAGCCGAGCATGTTCGATGAAGAAGAGGAAGAGATTGGCGAATGGGAGAAACGGCAATGGGACTATGAGATGCAGGAGATGGAGTGCGAGGAAAATGGTGATAGAGCTGGTGCTAGGATAGCGCGGGATCGGAAGATCACCGCGAAGCGACTTCATCGGGTCGAGCTGCTCTACGTGAGTTTGGGGGGTCGATCGTGACTGCAAATGCCTGACGTCAGAAACACACCATATCCTCGCTACAATCTTGCATCGTGGTCCTGCTGAAGCTATTGCTGGCGACGGTCACCGGGCCAGCAGCATCAGCAGCCAGTCACCCTCAGCAGAGCTTGTCGCCTACGTCAGAGAACCCTCGTGCGGCCCTTTCACATGCAGTGCGAGCTTAGCTGACATGAGTAGCGCAGGGTCAGCACGGCGAAGCGGAGCAGGCGCCCCCACCTTCGCCCGAGGAGATCGATATCAACCGACACCGGGAGATCACTTCCAAGGCCGTCTCGGCGATTCTTATCCTCTTAATAAAATGGTTCAAGACGTCCCGTGCGTAATTTGACTGACAGAGATAGGCTCGGGGCTCACGGCAGATGCGCTGAAGGGGCACTACTTCTCGCAGCTACTTTTCGACTCGAATTGCCTTTTGCTCGTGCTCAAGATGTTCGGCCTGTCGGAAGCGGTCGGTGTCGTGCAAGCAAGGAACGATATTGAGGATTTGAAGTGGGTGTCGGCGGGGCACGCAGAGTTTCGGACCTGATACCAGCTTCTTTCGCTATTGCTACCTGCACTGCTCGCGTTCGTCGCCAAACCCAGAGAACGACTTTCCGCACCCCGGATCTCCTATTACGCGGATGACGATGGAGGGGGACCAGGAGGTGGAGATCTTATCGCGCTATTCGTGGCGCAACTTTTTCTCGACGATCAACTTTTTGAAGATCTTGCAGAAGATGACGAAACATCGAACGCACCGGACTTTCATGTTGACGCAGTATAAATCGTCGGTGCGTTGGCGTGGAATTGGAATGTCGCTGGTATTGGCGCTGACGAGCAGACGATATTGAAGCGAATGCTCAAGGTCAATCAGCCGATGATGCAGCTGCAGGTGTTAAAGTTGATCAAGAGCCAGATGCCGCACTGCGGGCGCAAGTGGCGTCAGGGTGGGTCCGCGACTGGACATGGCGGGCTGATGAGCTGATAGCAGTGCTGGGAAATATGAAGGTGATTACCGCAATCTACCTCAACTGCAGGCCGGATCTGCGAGACGAATGGCTGTGCGGGAACGATGTAGAGGTCGAGCCGGATGACGCATACGTGGGTCACCGAAGATTATCGCGGCTGACGGACAGCCGCAGGAAATTGCGTTGCGCTCGCTCATCCAATTCTACAACAAGCGCCACTATTCGAGCTTCCTCGCTCCGCCGCCTCAGCCCGACATTGGCCACAAGCGGACCATGTCGACAACGGGTGTTATGCTCGACGACCCTGTCGCTCACCATCGCGCAGCGTCTACCACAGACCACGACGTGTTCCCGCCGAGACGGACCGGCGCGGACCAGATGCCTTACAACCCAGACGGGATGATTGAATTCTGGCTGCACGAGTACGAGGATGTCTTGAGCGAGGTGTTTGGGGACCCGGACGTGCACGTCCCGTATACCGAGGCGCACTCGGACGAAGATGAGCCGGAGCATGAGGGTAGGGATCGGGTGGCCGCGGGGCAGATGGCTTTGGACGATATTGCCGCTTGGAGGCGCCTGGGCGAGATCATGCGGGGTGGGCGGGAAGAGGAGGAGATCAGCGACTCGGAAAGTGTCGCGAGTATAGGGGAGCTGGGCGACGAGGCGAGGATGGACGGGGCGGGCGCGACGGACGCGAGAGAGGGACATCAGGGCGAGAACACATGGGAGGTGAGTCTCCAGGGCGAGGCCTGCGCAACGGGGAGAGACGAGTGGGGCTAACGTGATAGCATATGAGCCCGAAGACACTGTCGCTCTTGCCTAGGTCGCCCGCTGAACGACGCCGTTCGAGCTCGTCGGGTTCGCCCTTGCGGCCGATCATCCCGAGAAATATCGGCACGGAGCTAGAGCAGCTACAGCTGAGCGACCCGTTCGTGGATGAAGAGGAGGAGGTGGACTTGAGAGGGCCGATGCCGATCGAGAGGGAGACGGCGGATGAGCGGGAGCGAGGCGGAGGAGCGGTGGACGAGGTCGAGTATGCCTATGGCGAGTGATGCCGGCGGGGCAAGGGCCGATGCAGATGTCATCGCACATACCGTTTGAATTCGGCCGGGTCGATGATTGAACGAGCATCGCGGGTCTGCTGATCCTTTACGTCGAGCTTGGGGTGATCCCAGCTCAATCCGGGTCCTTCTCACACGTGTTCTCGGAGACACAGCTGTCACAATTCAGCATTGCGCCTGGGTACGTCTCGTTTAGATCTCCACTGGGGTGTTCCTAGGCGGCAGGGCGTGGAACGGAGAGGGGCAAGGGGAGCGGGTGCAGGGAGATGAAAGCCTGAGAGACCCGGTGATCGGCGCCAGCCATCCCGAGGTCGCACAGCGTAACACAACGTGTCGGTGGCCCACTCTCGGTAGCTCTCACTGCGGATTTCGCTCACCCTGCCTCCTTGGCTCAACTAGCAGTTGCACCTCACCAGCACGGACTCGAGACCGTTGCCTCACAGTCGACTCTGAAGGAGAGCGTTTCACGGACCGAGGAAGCGAGCATCGCGCAGAGTTCCGGCGCATATCTCAGCCACAACGCCTATGAATGAACTGATAGTGCCTGGTCATCCGCGTGAACTCAAGCGTCAAGCCCCCGCCGCATCGGATGCGATCAGGCACCCCGACCGCCACGGCACGATTCCAGCCTCGGACCAGCCTCGGACGTCTGATCCACGGTCTGTCGAGCTTGTATCATGCCTGGGCGTGTCCGATCGGACGCTGCTGTGCACGATCGATCTGGGCAGAGACGACGTAAGGGAGAAATGGCCGTGAGTCATCCGGTGCGCCAGCGGCTCGACCAGGCGCATCGGTCATTCACGCTTGATCAAGCGTATCGCCGGCCTGGGGAAGCATCCGACAGGCATAACTCGAACACGCGTGCCCAAGGAACCCAGATGCGGCGCGCGACACTGTAACGGTGGCTACCAGATATCCGGTGAACCAGCCATGGCGTCCACGGCACTGCCACGAGCCGTGGTGGCTGCTGTGGCTCCCCGTGAGACGAGACACGCCGACGCCGTAAACGATGCGGCAAGCAATGTTCGGTGTCTCCAAGCGGCGTATGCACGTCCCGTGGTCGTGACTAACCGAGACGGGACGAGATCCCCGGGAAGCACGGAGCGCAGGTCGAGCGTGCAGTGGGCAGCAGTGATGCAATCATAGTTCATGGTTTCGTCGGTTCGGCGGCGCCTTTTCGAGCCGCCTCGTGCGGCGTTGGCGGATTCTATCATTGTTGACATGGCCATCAGGCTTAATGGACGACCGGAATCGTACCGTGGCGTCTACGGGCCTGATCGGCTGGTGGCTCGCCACGAGCCTCGTGGGTTGTCCATCAGGACATGTCGAGTGAGACGAGTCACCGCAGAGGGGAATTTTGTTTCCGCGTCCAAAGGGATGACGCAGACGTCGTACGGTTCCGGTACCTTTTTATCCAGACCCGCAGGCGTCGCACGAGCACAAGCACAAGCACAACACAAGCCCAATGCCATGCTGCCGCGCCGGGCAAGCGCAGCGTCCGGACGTCCGAGCGTCCGTTGCGAGGCACGAAAAGTTGACCAGGCACGCTCGAGAGAATTGATCTCAATGGGGTAATTATCCGATTGATCGGGCGGGACCACGCTCGAGCCCGGGGAGGTGTACGCAACGCGAGTGTCCGCTGCATTCGAGCTTTGGCCCACCGGGAAGGCTGAGTCAAGCGGTCTCCCCGAAACGTGCTGCCTTTGCGCCGGGCATGACACCCGGGAGCTTTTAAACCCTCTCCACTGAAGCCGTGGCAAGACCTTTTAAGGCACACGCACCTCAGGGCGATTTGGGTTCACGTAACTTCTCGCTTTCTCTTTGTGCGCAACCATAGAACGAGTTATGTAACGTTCCTGACTCGCTCTTGAGCCCCCAGTGGGCACAACACGCGTTGTACCCGGGCAAGCGCAAGCTTGCTGGTACGCGCTCGCAGACAAGGTTGTGCCGGACGCGAACGTTGTACGAGATGTCTGGAAACCGAGGTCTGTCTCGCCCTGGCGAGATCCGATCAAGGCCTTTCCTCGTAGATCAGGGACGCGGCGGGGATGCAGTGCCCGACCACTCGATGCAAGAGGGGCGACGTTGTACACGGAGGTGGTTGGAATTGCCCGAATCAGACACGCGAAGACAACGACAAAGGCTTTTTACATCACCGACGCATAGTTTTCGTTCAGGGTCACCCCGTTTGCAGTAGGGTTTGTCGCGAGCAGTCCGTCAGTGGCTAGTCCCGACTGTAAAGGCGTAGACCAGCGCACAGAGTTGTCCTGTCCTTGACATCGTCTGCTGCGCTACATTATCGCCTCGTGGTCGTTGGACTTGATTGATATTCCCCCCAATCCCCTCGTCGACATATCACGTATACACCCCATTGCGACCCCGACCACTCTTGAGCGTCCCTGTTTCATTGCCGGCCGACTTGTCGAGCACAGCTGTTCGCGAGGCGAGAGACATTCCGACAAAGCAATCTCATCAAAGCGAGACAGGGGTACCGTCCCTGCTATCATCCCGACGCCTTACAAACGGGACAGACGCCTCTGCGACAGCAAAACGAGATTTCTGCTCCTGTTCGGACTCGACGACAGTCGTGAAGCGTTTGCTTCAGACGCTAGTGAGTCGACATGAGGCCTCATGGCCTGAGAGGCGCTGGGCTGACGATCCAGGCACCCCCTTGGTATCTCGGGTCTAGTCCTCGACGCGACGCCAAAACAACCATCCTTTGATCGCATCACCTGCATAACCTGCATCAGTGCCTCCGATAGTGACTCGCCCATATCAGTCGACTCATCTCGACGCCATGGAGTACGGTCAGGGATACGAGGACCGGGAACAGCGGGGAGCGGAAAGGCGCGAAGAGGTGAGTCCCGGCCTCTCGGTCTTCTCTCCATCGCCCTTCGATTGTGTCTCCCCGTCTTGTTCCTTTGCAACCCCCACCCGAACCCTGCACTTTTTGCAAATCCCCACGCGTGTGGTTCGTGCCCTCGCAACGTGTTTCCATGCTCCCTGGGTGGACCCCGGTGCCAAACGTGCCAGTGCATGGGGCGCGGGGTTCTGGCTGCAAACTATCCGAAGATAGTGCACTTGCAACTGCCAAAGGTGTGTATTTGGCAGGGCCCAAGGGACCCAGTACCAAAGGAGGCCGACTGGCACCAGGCGCAATGTCAGAGGGTGAGAGATGAGGACGATCGAAGACGAGGGACGTGTGATGCGTGATATGAGCTTTGCCAGGTACACGCACAGAGCGCGCACATCTCGGTCCCAAGGCGTGATGGGAAACCATGTCAGTCGTCGTCGTCGTCGACGACGTCTTCTCGTCTCTCGCCCTGGCCCTGGCTATCACCGCCCTCCCCACTCCCGCCTCATAACATCCCTCCTGCATCCACTTCTTCGAATTGACTCTGGCATCCATCCTCCCTGTGCCTGGTTATTTGCACCCCTTCACAACTCTATACATTACATATCCACACATCAACATACCGGCAGAATCCACGCTCATACCAGTTCGCCGCGCCTTATCAGCAAGCTCAACCCGCTCCGCAAGCTGGCTCGCCGTCAGCCTCTGCCTCACCCTTCGCATTCGCCCCTCCCCCTCTATCATCCCGCCCACCCCCACCCGTGCCGATGCACCAGCATCACTCGGACCCTACCAACGCTTACCCCTACTACCAACAGCGCCCGCCCATCGGTCAGACGCAGTCGTATCCCTACCCCGCCGCCGCCTCCGCTCCCATGGGCGCATACCGCTCCTACTCGAACGACTCTAGCATGCCCGCTCAACGAGCCTCTCCGCAGACCATGAACCGTACCCCGAGCCTCAGCATCATCCCCACACCCTCCAACCTTCACTCGCAGGCCCCCTCACCCACATCGGCCCAGAGCCCGTACCCCTACGCCCGACAGGTGTCCAACTCGTCCCAGCCGTACGGTGGTCAAGCCAGCCCGCAACGCGGGCACGTCTACCCCAACGGCTACTACGCCCCACCTCCGCACCTGCAGAGTGTCGACATGCCGCGATCATCGAGCTACCCCAGCTATGCACAGCCGTACCCGTCCCCCACGTACCACCACCCGGGTATGCAGCACCACCCTGGTCTCATGCGCCACAATACGACCGAGGGCATGGGCCACGGCATGGACATGGGCATGCGGCCGAGCATGGGCTATTCGTTCGCCAACAGGCTGCCCCTCGTCGACCGGCCGTTCAAGTGTGACGAGTGTGTTCAGAGCTTTGTGAGTGTGACCATAGCGTCAATGCATACACGCTGACGTGATAGAACCGCAATCACGACCTGAAACGACACAAGCGAATACATCTGTCGGTCAAGCCCTTTGGCTGTGACAAGTGTGGCAAGACGTACGTTGGCGCGTGATGTTGCCGAACCTCTCCTAACTCGCAGGTTCTCTCGCAAAGACGCGCTGCGACGACACTGGCTCGTCAAGGGCTGCCGAGGCGAGGACGGCGCGACAGCCCCCATTGTCCCGTTGTTCCCTATCAACATCTCCCGACCGCCCGCGCTGTCCCCTCCTTCGCCATCTCAAAACTCCCCTCTTGAGGCGTCGGACCCGTCGCGGTCGTATGGCCAGGCTCCGCCTCCTGCCCCTCTGCACACCCTCCCAACCCGCCACTCACAGGACAACCAGATCATCGTGACGCCCGACGAGCTCGCCGCGCAGGGAAACGTTCGGTCGGAACCCATGATCGCATCGCTTGACGAGCCCATGTCGCTCGATGGCTCGGGCATGAACCCGAATGGGTCTCACCGAGGCAGCGCCAGCTCCATGCACGGCGAGTCATACTTTGACGTTGGAGTGAAAGAGCATGGCATGGTCGACCAAACGCCAGGTGCTACCAGCTCGCCTTACACCAGGTACCCGCATAGCCCCGCCTCGGCCCCTACTTACCGCCGTGACGGTGCGCTGGACTCGCCGCGACGCGTGCTGGCTTCGCCCACCGCGCCATACATGCAACAGAGCCGGTCGTACTCGCCCTCGGGGATGGTGCAGTCGCAGAGCCAAGGCGCTGATGGTCGACCCGTCTTCGCTATGCCCTTTGCCCCTAACGGCTACGTCGCACAAGACGGTCTCCTGGGCCCGCCTATCGATGGCGGTGCCAAGATGGAGAGGAACGCCAGCCATGACAGCGCCGATGCCGGAACATGGCAGCGATGGTGAGTTGCTCGAGCCCACGCAATGTGAGCGTAGCTAAGCCCAGGCACCGGCCATCCTTCCCCTTCCCCCCGCCCCCGGGCGTGAACTACAACACGTATGAGCAGACGTCTTCGCCGGCGGACGGTGTCCCGGCTGCTCGACCCGGCTTCGCCCAATAGGCCAGTGAACCACCAAGCCGACCCGCTTGCTGTAGCTCAACCCCCTTTTCAATTCTGGGCCCTCAATGTTAATAATACCGACTTATACCCCGCACACCCGACACGACCTTCACCCCTTACATCCACGCCTCATCGACGCACGCCATCTGGCCGGCCGGGTACCAGCATCTCCAACTACCCCCGCTTTGCCGGCTACGCAACTCAAAATGTGTCGACTATCTCGCTTTCTTTCGTTGCCCGCGCGTTCCACGCGCCTTGTTACGAAGCCTTGTTCGCTTTGCATGATACGTTCCGGTCTGGCTGTTTATAGCTATTTGTTTGGTCCCAGGTTGTTAGAGGGGGGG
>CAUG01000224.1:0-52805 GCA_000442785.1 Papiliotrema flavescens NRRL Y-50378
CCCCCGCCGCTTCGCCCGGTAAGCTGATCAATGCCGAACCCGGTTCCCCGGGCCATTAATCATACCTAAAGGAAGGCTCAACCGTGTACATATAGAGGGCCTCCACTCTCGCCCCATCTTCATCCCCTCGTCTTCCGACTCTTCTCTCCCCTCCCCATCTACAGAGCTCTACAGAGACTGAGCGGAGTCTTGTGATCAAGATGCTATCCCAAAACTATGCCGATCTACCCAACAACACCGCCTCCAAGTGGTACAGAGACCCGGGACTGCGTCAAGGTATGTTTCTCAGATCTGTGACCTCTCCGGGGACCGTGCTGACTGTCAGGCTTCTTCCAGATCGTGATCCTGTACACGGCTGTCTACAGTCTGGGATACGACGGGTCATTGCTCAACGGTCTGCAAGCCCTCACACCATGGCAGGAGGACTTTGTGAGTATCCTTCACCGGTCTGTGTGCCATGCTAACCTCAGAATCATCCCAAGGGTACCAAGCTTGGGTTGATCGCCGCTACTTACTACCTACCCAAGATCCCCACCACGTTTGTCGTCGCATGGTTCGTCGACAGATTCGGTCGTAAGATCCCCATGGTCAGTCAGATGAAGGTCGTTGCACTACGCTCGCGCTGACGGTCAGTACATTGGCTCGCTGTTCATGATCGCCGGAGCCTTCGCTGGAGGGTTCGCCCCCAACGTCGGTGCCCTCATGGGATCGCGAGTACTGCTCGGCATCGGCACTGCTTTCGCCCGTGAGTAAAGCTGTCATCGTTCGCCCGTCCCCCACTCGGCCCCACTCTCCATCAGTGGTAAGCAATCACTGATGTACAGAGATCACCGCTTGCGCACTGGTACCTGAGCTTGCCCACCCCCGCATGCGCCATCACGCCGGTGCCTTCCTGAATACAACCTATTACGTCGGATCCATCTTTGCCGCTTGGCTCACATTCGCGATGGTGTACTACCCGGGCGGCGACGCTTGGTCTTGGCGAATCCCCACGCTTGTTCAAGGTCTCGGCCCGCTCCTCCTGCTTGCCGCCTGGATCGTTCCCGAGTCCCCGCGTTGGTTGATTCGAAACGGCCGGGAACAACAAGCGCACGAGATCCTCGCTAAGTACCATGCCAACGGGAAGATGGACGACCCGCTCGTCCTGCTGGAGGTTCGAGAGATCAAGGCCTCTGTCGAGATCGAGAAGGTCTCGCAGTCTTCGTCGTGGCTTGCCTTCTTCAAAACGCCCGGAAATCGTCGACGATTCTTCGTGATCATCTTGCTTGGTGTCGCTACGCAGTGGTCGGGTAACGGCGTCGTCCAGTACTTCCTCGTGCCTGTACTGAAGACTGTCGGCATCACCCGGCCTCCTCAGACGGCCGGAATCAATGGTGTGAGTACAACATACTCTGGTCGGTTCAGGTCTGACTTTCAGGGCCTGTCCATCTTCAACTGGTTCGTCTCGATGGCTGGAGCGGGCCTGGTTGAGCGTGTTGGTCGACGAAAGCTTTTCCTCACCTCCATAGGCGGCATGCTCGCCTCCTTCTGCCTCATTACCGCCCTCGCTGGCGCGTACAACGGAACCGGCAACAAGCCCACCGGCGTCGCCATGGTCCCCTTCATCTTCATCTTCATGGGTTTCTACTCCCTGGCCTTCACCCCTCTGCCTATGCTCTACACCCCCGAAATCTCGCCGCTTACCCTCCGCGCCAAGTCGGCAGCGCTCTTGCTCTTGTCGCAGAACTGCGCACAGTCGTTCAACCAGTTCGCCAACCCGGTCGCTCTCGACGCCATTGGCTGGAAGTACTACTTTGTCTACGTTGCCGTCCTGATCACCTTCTTCTGCCTGTTCTGGTGGATGATCCGAGAGACGCGGGGTTTGACGACCGAAGAGGCGGCGGTAGTGTACGAGGACGACGATGTCAAGGAGGCTGCGATCGCTGAGGAGAAGCGACTGCACGACGAGGCGGTGCTGCGGGACGAGCAGGAGCTCGCGCGCAGTAAGTCCCTCCACGAGGACCAAAGCAAGGAGGAGGAAGCGTAGGGGCACCTTCATCTCATTCCATGCATATCACTTCTATCTGGGACGTGCACCGCCCCTTCAGCTCAGGGTCCAGATCGTGGTGTCAAGCACCTGATGAGGTAGTGTAGATCGTGTGGCTCCGTCCATGCGCAACTCTGCTCGAGTGTCAGACCGACTCACTCGATTGCGATTGTGAGCGCGATGCCACTGCATGGTAGCGTCTCACAGTCCATCTCAATCAGCTCCTCTCAGTTGTACAAGCACACATCCCATACGATTATTGGCAGGTCGAGGGTCTGCATCTCGATGCCTTGACCATTCCAGACTTGGGCCCTGCCCGAGCGATCAATGAGAGAGAGGAGATGGAAGGGGTTGTGGAGATCGATCAGATCGAAGGCCACACTCCCTGCTCCCTTCATTGTCTGCGCGACATCCGCTGTACCGCCTGATATGCAGGCCATTTACTGACGGTATGGAGTCACGCCCCGATGTGCCGCATACTGGAGCCCTTTCGCTGCCCCGCAACGGAAAGGGTTGTAAGGCCGTTGGGCGCAACCTCGTTTCCTGTGCTCTACGTCGGTCCTTAGCACGTATTTCGCGTCACTGCTCCCCTCCTTTTGCTGCTTGGTCTTCTCATGCGGCCTTCCATACAGGTAGGACTAGGTGACCCCCCAGGACCATCCTTTGCACTCCCTCTCTGATGATCTCAACGCCTCATATTCACCGGGGACAACCCACACTCTTCATCGCCTCGGTCCTGGTGCCCATCAACGCCTGTCCAGTCAATTTGTCCTTTGTGAGGGACCACGTGTCGCAGTTCATATCGACGCCTTCTTTGCTGCTCCACAAGTCGTCCGACCTGCTCACTGCTCTGTTGCGCGCGTCTTCGAGCGCCATATATAATCTCTAGCCCCAGTCCCTCCACGTCTGTCTTTGTCTTTCATCGTTACACCAACCGAAAGTCATGTCCACTCCACGAGAAAACAACCACCCAAACTGGTTGCAGAAAGCAATCCAGGATGGGAAGGAGAAGACCACCAATGATTTGGGTAAGCGGTACTCGCCTGGATAGCCAAACGCTGACCGTCAGCTCAACGGGCTTCCAAGGCTGCGGCGAACAACGACCAAGCCGGTGTTTCAACCTGGACGAGACTTCTGGGCAGCTATATGCAGGAGCACGGCACAAAAGTCACCGATGTGGGGACCGCCGTTGACAGCTCGGCATCGGCTTCCGGCTCCGGCGTGCAGTCCACAGGTGTGAACGATACTCAGCCCAGTGCGGAGTCGTAATGAGTTCACGGGTGGCCCATGGGAAGTTGATGAATTCCACTACCTGAGTACCTTGCGAGGACGATGCACATACTCCCGGTAAAGCGATGTGTAGGTCAGGTACATATGCAATGAATGGCGAGAGCGTTACCCAGGTAGACGCCATGTCGGTGACACAGCTCCTACACACGTACATCCGGAAATCAAAGGCCCTTGTTTTCGTACACATGGGTGGGCCTGGCGGTCTGACAAGCAGGCGCCTGTATGGAGGTAACCAGGGCACCTGGAATTAGTGTGCTGGTCACTCGGCTGGCGTTGAGTCAACAAGTTTTTCGGGGCTGAGCTTCGCCTCGTGCCCCTCGAGGTCTGCGTGTTTAATCTGAGCGTCGATTTTTATCTACCCGCCCGCGGTCTGCCCGAGTCGCTTCGTCCGCTTGTCACCGAGATGCGTCACCGAGATGCAAGTTATGATTCGCGTCGCTTGAAACAGAGAATTCAGGCGCTTGCAGGACGTACTGTTCCCCAGCACGACCAAGCGGATGTGAGTGGGAGAGCGACTCGTCGTGCAAACCTTCCCCTGCGCATCACTTCGGCCCATGTTTTGGCTGCCTTGACAAAAATGCTATCGGGACGCTCAGACCGTTGAGCCGCGTCAAATTGGGACAACGACAGCGCGATCAGAGGCCCTGTGCATCCTTTTCACAGTGTGGCAATATATCTTAGAAGCCTGAATAGACTGCGCTGCTTCATATGACCATACTGGACGCGCTGGTCGAACTGCATGGTACAGTATACTTTCTCAAAGGAAACGCTTCACCTCAAGCAATGTAGGTCATGGATCGTTGCCGCTGATGGTGGCGATCAGTTGGGTCGTCCAAGTGGGCTGTTCGACGCCAGTCTAACGCACAATGCACATGATGTACAGGAACTTCGGGGCGAACCTGATCACATCAGGAGGGGATATGCAGGTCTGATCTCGAAGATGTAGTCAGTGTCTCAGACATTGCAGTGTTGCAGACGGCATCGGGCTGAACGCCGATGAGGCAAGAAATACATTCTCACTCAGACAATGTTCCACTGCGCTCTCCGCGCTTCGCTATCGAGCAGTTGGCGGATCAGCGACTCTCAGTGCTCCTCGAGTCAATTCTAGCTAGACAGTCAACTGCACACACCTGGTCTCTTCGTTCGTTTGATCCGCATCTGCGCTGGCCGCTCCTAAACACATCGGCATGACGCTCGCTCTGGTAGCCCCGTCTACGCCTATCGCTTCGCGTCTTCCTATACCGTCCCCTCGACTTCGGCGTGGGATCAATGCCATCAGTGGTAATCAGGGTCACACCGACCGTTCTGCGATGAAGCAAACTTCAGCAGTCTCGAAACAGAGCTTGAGGTCTCCTGCACCGATGTCCAGCACGGCGAGTCGAATACCCACCAGTCGGCAGGCACCCCGTATCCCGGCTGCTCATAAAGACCGTTCCGCCGAGGTGTCAAGCTCAAACCAGGGACCAAAGTATCAGCTTTGCGATCCCGGCGTCAGCTCGCCGGCGGCCAAAGCGATGGCGGAACCTTCTCGTTCCAAGCTTCCACAGCTCGCGGCAAAGTCCATACTGTCGCGGCACACAGCCGGCTTGGAAACGAAATCCAGTCTCGCGAAGCCGAGCAACACACCAAAGACGTCTGCGATACCGCGGGGACCGGCTCACCGTAAATTGCCCTCCGGGAAGGTGGCAGTCGAGCGACCAGCGGTCTCTCCGAGCGCTCAGCCGGAACCCAATGCGGTGGCTCACACACCCAGCACGAGGCGGGGTTGCCGTATCTCGTTCGAAAGCTCGGTTACAGCAGCACCTCTTGTCGTCGCCAGATCAACATCATCTGTAGGGCTCGCATATCTGGCCGATGAAGCGGTGTCAGATGTCGATTCCGCAAAGACGCCGACCCTGTCTTCCCGGCAATCATCCACGTCTCTGTCAGACACATCGACTACCATCTCGTCGGTCTACTCGTCAGCGTCGTCCATGGCGCGCTCTCGAGCCGCTGAAGCCGGACGAATCTGTTTTGACGGCGAGCCGGTGTCCATTGACGATGAAGCCGAATGTGCGCCGTACCTCGTACCGCACCATCGCCCCGAGTTGACCCTCGCGTGGCAGCCCGACCTGGAGAGCCAGGGGCTCGACCCCGCCGAGGAAGTCTGGAAGCGGCTCGAGGCGAAGCTTGGCCGTCAATTGCGCGGGGACACGATATCGGACAGGGGCAGATGGGTCGTACATGCCCTGTCGCCGATCAACGACACGCCCAAGCCAGCTGAGCATGGTGTCGGATCGCTCTGCATGGACAAAACCCTGAGCGATTTCTCGGTCTCTGACTACACGACCATGTCGGAAGACAGTGCCGATGACGCAGCTGGTACGGCAATCTTCGATATGACTGCCCCGCTCATACCCTCCATGTCGTCGTCAGCTGCCACACCCGCCAACACGCCTTACCTCGACCGAGAGACTTTACACCGGTTGAGGCACATCCGCCGAAAGGGCGACAGTCGAGCCGTCAGCCGGAGGACGAGTTTGCACGCCATGACGGCGCAGTTGGACTCGGTCGATGCGCTCCCAAGCCTCGAGGGTCATGTGATGGGGTCGTCAGCAGCTCGCTCGCCTCCTGCGACGAAAGGCCCGGATGTCGGGTCCCCCAAAGGCGCCGGTGGCATGTTCCGGCTCGACTCGCATGTCATCTCCGCGCTTCAAGCCCTTCAAGCGAACTATGACTCGCCGGATCTTGATCTCGCGCTCGGTACAGTGGACTTGGACCTGGTGGACGTGGGGTGTGTGGCGGCCGGACGGGTGCGGGAGCACGTGGAAGGCGGACTTGGTCTGGGCATGCACATCCGCAACGACTCGGTATACTCGCTGTCGACCGTCTCGCAATGGCGCCGAAAGTGCGCACAGCCATCTCAGCTGCCTGAGGAGTGGGGGCCCAGCGAACCTTGTGCCTCCTCCGTGAATGGCGCGGTGAACGGGGACTCAAGTCTGGGACACGAGCCAATTATGGTGACTGATCTTGATACCGGGTTGATGAGGGCCTTGACGCTGAAGCGTGGGGCAGATGAGTGCGGTTAGTTGGACATGAGAGCATGCATGGAATGACTTCAGTGAAAGGACATCACCTGGTGATCCACGTGAAAAGTAGAAATGAGACGAAGCTTGCCGCTTGACCGCTTCGATTCTATGCATAACGCGACACGAACGCCTTGATCTACAAATCCCGGACCTGGAGCGCCACTCCAGGTCTACTCCAGCTCGTCCTGCAGCAGCTCATCCAGCAGCTCGTTCTTCATGTCAGTTTTGGTATCTAACGTCGAGACCAGACACACCTTGGGACCTGTGTAGGACTTGCGGGCGAAGCCGTACCACACGCCGATGAGGACGACGGTGAAGAAGGCGGCGAAGACAACCACGTAATTCATGTTCTGCGGCGTGACCGGCTGGCTGTCAGCACGATGCGTATGTCGGGTGGCCCTGCCGTACTCACCAGCTGGGCAGGGAAGCAGTAGATGACAATCGATTGCACGACGAAAAAGACGGCGATGAGGTTGTAGACAGTTCCCATTCGGCCCAGGTTGTGCAGGCGGTTCGGCGCCATCTTGTTCAATCGTGTTCGACCGCCGAGCAGCATGCACGCGCATGGGATGGCTGAGGATCAGCGGACTAGCGTGATAGGATAGGAGTCAACGCACTGTACGAGATGAAGGAGAAGATGGTTGATCCGCCGAGCAAAGAGTTGAAGGCAGCGGCCGGGCCGAATTGGACGAGACCGACCACCAAGGCGACCACGACCGACAAGACGATGCCCCAGATGGGCTCACCGAGCTTGACGACGGTGAACCAATCGGCGTAGGGGATCATCTCGTCTCGGCCGAAGGCGAGCAGGATACGCGAGACACCGATGCAGTTGGCCCGGGGCGCGTTAGAAAAGATGATGAGGAGAATGAGGAGGAACACGGTGGTTGCGGCCTTGGAGCCGGTCGTGTCCATGATAATCTGCGAGAAGCCGAGACTGCCTGTCAGGAGTGCACAGGCTGAGTAGGATGACCACGTACCCGTAGCTCGTGCTCAGGACTCGCTGGATGTCGTTGACACCGAACAGGAGGGCGACAACAACGATCCAACTGCTCACACCACTAAGGATGATAGTCCAATTAGCGGCAGTCGGTCCATCTCGCTTGGCGTTGGGCATCTCCTCCGATACATGGTAAACAATGTCGAAACCGACAAAGGCGTAAGATGACTGGAGGAGACCAATAAGCCAAGCGATGACGGTCGAATCGTAACCGGTCCCGTTGTTAACGCCGCCGAAGACGAATTTCTGGTCTCAGTAGAATACCGGATATGCTTTTTGAGACTCACAGCAGGGGCACGGGGGCTAGCAGTTGCCAGAACGGTGCAGACGATGACGATGACCCCAGCAAAGGACAGCACCATCAATGCCTGCTCGATCCGCCTGTTTACTCGGTGACCCACACCCAATGCCGAGAGGGGAGTGACGATAGTCATGGCCGCGAAGATGGCGTACTGCTTCCCGGCTGTGACCACAAAGTCGGGATTGTTGACCAGGATCATCGAGATGATGGTTTGAGCTTCTGGTGAGCGCCTGCAGATGTTTGCCATGCTTCAAGCAAGACGTACCACACAAGTATGCAGCCGTAGCGATGGCAAGCCATAAACCTGACATGAGCTCTAAGGTCTTTGACGCAGCCGCTCTGCAACGTACCAATCACATCCGTCATGCCTGTTGTCCAGCTGACAACCGCCCTCCACTTTGGCGAACTGACCATCGCCGTCCAGTGGTACTGCCCTCCCGCTGTCGGGAACACCGCAAACATCTCTCCATGGCTAAACACCGTGGCCAGAGTGCACCCCGTCCCGTAGACGAAACCCCATACCACTTCCAGGTTAGCGTGTGATCGCCGTCTAAGCAGAAGCTGACTCACAAGCTGTGGGTCCACCAGAGTTCAGTCCAGCCGAGAGTCCATAAATGATAGCGACCCAAGAGTTGATACACGAGAAGGCCAAACTGAAGACGCTCAGGTAGGAGAACGAATCCTTGACAAGCGGGCGCAGGGCGACGTCGTGAGCCGGCTGGTCCGTCACATATGTCGCGTCCGTCTTCACTCCTTCCGCACTTAAACTTCCTTCATCGCCGGCTTTAGTCTCGATATATGGCGCAGGTGTGACCGACATGTCGTATTGAATTGTGTGCGTATGAAACGATAATGCCAGAGTCTGTGGACGCTATATGTGACCCGTTGCGATACGGCTATCAGGTAGACAGCCCGCGGGGTCGATGCAATTGGTCGATACAGGAATCATCATGTTTATCTCGAGCCGAGGTGGATCGTCCGACTGGCTGGTCCGCCGCGGGGAAGCAGAGCCCATCTCTGAGTCCGAACGACTTGAGGCATGGTTTCCGTACTGTTGGAAGCGAGATCTTCAGGAGCATGCCATAAATAACGAGCGCCTAAGAACGCCAACCGGATGAATCGGATGAATCTTCTTTGACTACACGCTGCCCTCACGCCTGCAAGAAGAGGGCGTCTAATCCGAGCCAACGGTTCGCTTACCGTGCCTGAGTGTCCGCCCCTCACCCAGATGGCCACTTGCTGGACTGCATCAGCTTTATCGTGATCGATGCCACGGGCGACACGGAAGCTGCCCAAGAACGGTGGTGGGTGAAGCGACCTCGCCTACGTCCCGAAGTCAGTTCGCCTCATCCATGAGCCGTCTGCTGTTGGGATAGTTACAGGCATGTTGCTTTATCAGAATCAGTCATTGCAGATGGCAAGCGCCTCGGCGCATCGTGGTAAAGATCAGCACTCTGACCAGGTTCAGGGACAGGCGTGCTGCATTCGTTGCACGTCTCACCCAGCTCGTCCGGGTCTGCGCTCGCCACAGAGTTCAGTATAGGACGCCTGGGAATTCTGTGCCGTGGACCGCATACAGCGAGTCCATCAGAGTCAGCACGTCCGCCAGCTCCCATTAGTCTGTAGTCAATCAAGAGCGAAAACGCACAGCAGACAGGAACTCTGCTTGTGTCTCTGCGGAGAATGATGCGCTGCCTCGAGACCTTGCGAAGACCGAGGTCGTCGGAGGTGGGCTGGGGCTGATCCCCCGTCCAGGCGCCTCGGGCAGCCGCGGCGATCCCCGCTCAGTTTGAGTTGGAGCTCCGCCCAAGTATGCATTACCATTGGCGTCTTGGTCATTGCACAGGCGTCTTGATCATGACCCGTTGCTATCACCACTTAATGATGTATCTCGCCTATTAGACTCGCTGCAAGTGCGAAGGACCTGAGACGCGCGTGGCCACATGGGCTACCGGCGTACGTCTCGTGACCATAAATAGCGATCGGTTGGGTAATCAGATGGTCCTTGGGCCGGGTGAATATCGTAAATAGCACCACTGACGGATCGGCACGATCACCTCGCTCAGAAGCAGCCTGTGCACACTGGACCATGAGGCTGAACGATAAGGTCAAAGGTCAGTGAGATATAACGTAGTCAACCTGGAATCTCATCTCGTCGTCGAATCCCTTCACCACCCAGGCGTCTCCCGTCACACACCATGATTCTCCCCCTAGCAGCGCTTTCACTCCTTGCCCCCTCCGTCTTCGCCCATGGTGTTCCCCTTCGCCGCAACAATGCGGCATCCACGCCGGCCGACGTTATCATCCTTGGCGGTGGTATCGCCGGCATCTCGGTCGCTCGCACTCTCATCCAAGACTACAACGTCACCAACATCCTGCTCATCGAAGGCCGGGACGAGCTCGGTGGCCGGGCGCACACCGAGCAGCTGGTCGGTGCCGACGGCCAGACAGTGACGGTTGAGAAGGGCTGCAACTGGATCCAGGGGCCCGGGCGGGAGGTCATCAAGGCGTTGGCGGATAAGTGGGGTTTGGAGACCACGCCGAGCGATTACGATGACACCATCTACTTCGAGGGCAAGGTGGGCGTCCTCGGCGATCCCAACACGGACTCAAAAGGGAGCTTCTTGAGCGACAACGAAACGACAGTGTTCACCGAGGGCTACGACAACTTCCTGGACAATGCTGCTGGCTACGCGAGTGAGTCAGACCTGCATTTGTCTGCGATAGAACGCTCATGGCAGCATACAGAGAGAACAACAGCTTGGTCGATATCTCGGTCAGGGTCGCGACCTCCATCATGGACTGGATCCCGGTCACGCCAATGCAGAAGCTGTACGAGTACTGGAACGTCGACTTCACCTTTGCGCAGACCCCGGAGGAGTCATCGTTCGCCAATGCCTTCGGCCAGGAGGTGGGATTGGAGGATGCAGACAACCCGGACCTGTTCGTCATTGATCAGAGGTGTGTCATCACTCCCGCTCAAAACGCTCGACGCTGACCCACAGGGGCTACAAATACATCTTCGTTCAAGAGGCCAAAGAGCTGTTTGGACAAACCCTCGACGACCCCCGTCTCCACCTCGGCACGACAGTAAAGCGCATCGACTACACCGACAGCAACCTCACCCGCGTCGAGACGGACCAGGGCGACTTCTACGCCTCCAAATTCGTCGTCTCGACCATGAGCCTTGGTGTGTTGCAGAACCAGGACGTGACCTGGGCGCCCAAGCTGCCAGACTGGAAGAAGGAGGCCATCTTCACGTTCAACATGGCGACTTACATGAAGATCTTCATGCTGTTCCCCACGCAGTTCTGGCCCGAGGAGCAGGTAGGGACTGCACACGAGGCCTGACCGTAGCTGATCCTCAGTTCACCCTGTACGGCGACCCGGACGTGCGTGGCGCGATGGCGGTCTGGCAGAACATCAACGCTCCCGGCTTTTTCCCGCAGAACACCTCTTCCAACGTCATCATGGTCACTGCTGTGGACCAGCTCGCGCGGACGTTCGAGCTCCTCCCGGACGAGGAGATCCAAGCGTCAGCGATGAAGGTGCTGCGCGAGATGTACGGCGACGACATCCCTGACCCGGATGACATTATCGTACCGCGCTGGAACTCGGACCCCCTGTACCGCGGCTCGTACTCGAATTGGCCGCTGGGCGTGCTCGACCAGCACCACGAGAATCTGCGACAGCCGGTCGGCGATGGTCGAATCATGTTCACGGGCGAGGCCATGTCCCCGGATGCGTTCGGATACGTCCAAGGCGCGTGGACGCAGGGTCAAGAGACGGCGCAGAAGATCGGGCAGTGCCTCACTGGAGGAGATTGTCCAGAGGCGCAAGTGTTCGAGGCTCTCAAGACGTGTAATCAGGTCGCCTCGGAGGAGATGGTCCTGCGCGCTCGTGGAGTCAGTCGCATGGCCAGGAGACACGGCAGACCAGGCGGAAGACGAGTAAGGCAACGAGGCGGCTCGTAGATGCTCAGAGCATTCACTCTTCTGAATCTGGCATGGACCCTATAATAGCAGAAGACGTGCAGTACACTTACACGATCTCTCTCGGTTTTGAATTATCCATACCTCGGACTCATGTGCCACCGCATACGATTGAGGCTTCTTGACGCAATTCGCGGTGCCAAATAGTCTCGCTCGCCAGGGCGTATTCACATAATGCCGTCCATGCCAGACGATGCCGTCTTGGGACTCGTGCGACGAACCCTAGATGCATACATTCCACAGTAACATACTGGCATTTACGCCGTTGCCTCCCTCTCCGCTGCCACCTCGGTCCGGTGGAATCGCCGAGGCGGGATGCCCTTCTGGTACAACAGGTCCACGTCCGCATACGACCGGCCCTTCGTCTCGCCCGCGAAGAAGTAGCCGAAGATGGCAAAGCAGATTGTCAGGCCAGCGAAGAGCCAGCAGCTCCGTGTTCCCCATCCGGCACCCGCCGGGGCAGGCTGAAACATGTACGGGACCGTGAAGAGGAAGATCCAGCCGATGATGTAATACACCCCGAAGCCGAGCGACTGCGTCTTGGACCTGAGTCGCACCGACGAGATCTCGATGGACATGGCAAATGTCGGAGCCGTGGTGGAGAATTGTGCGGTGGAAACGGCGAAGTTGAACAGGATGGCAGTGGCAAGCTTGCCGGGGCGGGACTGAGCATAGTGAAGGCATCCGATGAGGATGAGCAATGAGGCGTGACCCAGCGATCCCCAGATCAGCGTGTTTCGTCGGCCGAGCTTCTCGAGGAAGAAGGACGCAAAGAGACAGAAGATGACGCCGAGCCCGAGGAACGCGAGCGAGACCTGCGAGACGACCGAGAACTCGAGGCCGGTCTGAGAGCTGCTCGTTAGCGGGTCGGTTGAGCTTTGATGGCGAGCCGACTCACAGGAAGTAGAGACCGTTTGAAAGAAGGGACACGCCTGAGAACTGCGCACCGGACAAGAGCTAGATTGTCAGCTGCAGTCGAGACCGTGGACTGCATGTAACTCACCGTGATGACTGTGAGAGTTCGCTTGAGGTCGGTTCCCTTGAAGCACTCCAGGTAGCTGTCGCTCTGGCTCTTGGCATCCTCAATGCTCGTCGCAACAGCGAGCTGGACGCTGGCCAATCGAACGAGGATCTGCTCCTCAGTGTCGTTGGGCCGAAGTCGTCGCAGCGAGGCGATGGCTCGCTCAGGCATGCCGCGCTTGACCATCTGGGTAGGGGACTCGGGGGCGATCAGGACAAGGGGGATCGCGACCGCAGGTAGCACCCACTGGACTGCATCGTCAGACCAGTACTCGCCGGCCCATCCTCATAAACACTCACGCGCCAAAATAAGCTTCCAGCTCCCCCAGTCCGAGGTGACATTTCCGATGATGTTACTGTTGGAGCCGATAGCGATGCCCGATATGATTCCGAGCAGCGGAGCCGCTCCGAGGGCAGTCATGAGGAATCCTCGGGTTCGGGGACCAAGCACTTCCGAGATGTATCCAGCCGAGATCGCGATGAAGAGACCCATGGGCTGAGGGTGAGTTATAGGCCCGGCTTCGCAGTTCTTTTGAAGGCGGTACGTACAATACCGTTGAGAAGCTTGCCGACGACGATCATGATGTTGTTCACGGCAAAGACCTGCAGCAAGATGACACCGATCGAGAAGACACAGGCGCCGAATTGGGTGTTTCGGTAACCGAAACGATCGGTCAGCGCTCCGGTACCAAAAGAGCCGATGGCGTTGCCGAGGGAGGTCATGGCGTTAAAGAGACCGAGCTTGCGGTCAGCATAGCACAGTCGCCGGTAGAACATCGGCTCACCCAAAGCGAGGGCATGTAGAGGCTCTTGGTGGTGGGGTTGAAGGCTCCAAACTTGATCAAGAACTGGCGTCAGTCCAGTGTGCTCCCGTCTGCATGCTCAGCTCACTGCTGGCATGTTGCTATCGTCAGCCTCACAACTTATGCATGCAGATGAGATGGACTCACACCGCGATGTTGGCAGCTCCGTTATCGAAGCCTTGGGCCATAGCCGGGAAGACGTAGGCCAGACAGAACAAGACGCCCCAGATCTCCACCTTGAAAGCCGTCGAGGCCGACTTGGTCTTCTCCGCCTCGGAGAGATCTACCGCCTGCGCGAGCAGAGCAGCACTCGGCGCCATCGGCATGGCCGCGAGGGTGGCCGAGCTGTGCGCGATGGGCACATCATTGTGGATATACTTCTCGATCGACTCGACGTGCTCGAGATCACGTTTATCGGTCGGGTCATCGCCAAAGTTCGGGTTGGACATGGTGAGCGACGGCGATTTGTTTCGGTTAGACTGAATTGCACTACACTACCGATGCGGGGTCCAGGGGTGTGGTGACCCACATGGACTCATAATTGCAGGTTATATGTAGCTTGCATGGTCGTGCGAACAAGCATATGCATTGCGGACGTTTGCTGGGGTCCCGAAGACCGATTACGGACGGATGTGGTGGACGGGCGAGAGGTGGACGGGTGCATGTGGACCCACGTGACGGGTCATGTTCGTGCCGAGTGAGCGCAAGTCATCTGCGCCGAGCACGCAGGGCTGCGTGTCTGACAGATGCTACGAGGTGCTGTGACCCTACGAGTACGTCCGCACAGGTACGACTCAGCCTTGTCAAGGGGCGAGTGCTCCTGCTGGCCCCCGCGCGAAGCGGACGGGTTCGCCCGGCACTTCTTACGGTCATTTGTACGGGATTCGAGCCAAACCGCTGTCTCGCAGGGGAGATCAATGATCCGACGGACGGAGGGATATCGCTCATTATGAGAGCGACAGGTCTATGAGTCCTCATAGGCGGCGGATTTCACGTCTCGAAGATCTTGTTACGACGACAGAGGTCGGGCGCCTTAGCGGGGACTGTGCCCAGGCTCAGCGCATGCATTTGGTCCGTCCGGCATTGCTATGGTCCGTCCTGAATTGCTATGGTCCGCCTTCGCGAGTACAAGTCCACACGACGTCTCGGAAATACGCCGCGCTCCGACACGGCCACCCTGACGTTCCTTGCGCGAACAGGCCGAAATGTGTCCCAACATTGCGAGAGTCGGATGGCCTGTTTCGGACGATACTCTGCACCGGGACAGCCTGGAGCATATGCCACTCTCCACTCTCAGCTGCGACAGAGAAGATGTATTTAGCCGGGGTGGCCTCCAATCTCAGCGAGATCTCCCCGGCGGACGGCAGGGGATACTTCGAGGCCTATCATCAGCTTGTCAACGGGTGGACCGATATGGACGGTGACTCACCGTGAAGACATCGCTGTCGGCCTCACACCACTTGACCTGCAGGCAAGGGTCGCTGCCAGCCTGGCGTATGACACTGCAAGAGGCGTACGCCCGCCGCGACCACCAAACCACTACGCCTGCTTCGTCCCCCTCACGTGCTTCGTAGTCAAGCTTGAACGTCCACGTGCCCGAAAAGGCCGTTTGCTTGCGGAAGACGGCGGCTGGACACTCGTCAATGTCGAGGGTGTATGGGGTACCGAACAGCGCAAGGGAGCCGGGTCGAGCATCAAGAGACCAGTCTTTAGCCATCGGCGTTCTCAGGTGATACCACCCAGCGGGGAGACCTATAGCTTTAGTGACAGCTCTGCCGGCCAACCCTAGGCTCCTTACCTGTGGCAGGTTGGAAGGGAAGCACTTCCGTGATCTCCTCACTGCTTCGCACGAGTGAGGCACTTGTTGGATCATTGATCTCGACCGGCTTTCCGTGATTGACTCTGGGCCATCCATCCACCCATTCCATGGGCGACAAGAATGTCTCCCGCCCAAGCTGGCTCCATCCGCCTTCCTCGTATCTCCCTCCCCGAATTGCGAGGTACACCGCCCACCACTGTCCGTCTGGGCCTTCCACCATGTCCATATGTCCCGTCTGCTGTATTTCAGCACTAATGCCGTTGTGGAGGATCGGGTTGACGCCAGGGGGCGGCTCTTCGTACGGTCCCAGCGGACCCGTGGAGCTACGGAAAATCCACTGCTGATGGTCCTTCTCCGTTCCGCCCTCGGCGATCGAGATGTAGTGGTAGCCATTCTTCTTGAAAATGTGGGGGCCCTCCGCTACAGATGCGCCGTGAGTGGAGTGACGGACTAGCGTAGGG
This sequence comes from Papiliotrema flavescens NRRL Y-50378, assembly GCA_000442785.1. Classification (NCBI taxonomy): domain Eukaryota; kingdom Fungi; phylum Basidiomycota; class Tremellomycetes; order Tremellales; family Rhynchogastremaceae; genus Papiliotrema; species Papiliotrema flavescens. The sequence goes on from CAUG01000224.1 coordinate 15,781, forward strand.
GCCGAGATCGCTTTGCCGGATGCCAGGTCGATCTCCATCGCGTACACGCCGATGGCAAAGCCTTGCGGCACCACTGACTTGGGGAGCAGAGTCGCCAGGGACAGGTAGACTCTGTCATCGTCGTCAAAGAACAACTGACCGTCAGCTCGCGAGGCAAGATCTCGGAGTGTGTATGACTTGCGTCTTGGTCGATCCCGACCGTGTCGAAGTAGACGGGATCGCTCCAGTTGCCAGCACGGATGTCGTCGGTCCACACATAGAAGCCGCGTGGGGGGACCATCCCCTGTCAGATCAGCCTGGGCCCAGATGTGTCCTGTCTCCGAACAGACTACTGCTCACGCTGGTGAAGTTCTCCATGTTCGGCACGCGATACATAGCGGTGCACGCGAGATAGTACCGCCCCTTCCACTTTCTCAAGCTCGGAGCAAAGACCCCTCCGCCCGATTCCACTGTCCTCATGTTCAGCTGTGATGGTCTGTCGAGAGCATGACCAAGCAGGTGCCAGTTGATCAAGTCTCGAGATTGGTATACCGGCAGACCGGGAAAGTACTCGAACGTGGACGTGACGAGGAAGTAGTCCTCGCCATCGCGGATGATGGAGGGATCAGGGTTGTGACCGGGGATGATCGGGTTTCTGAAGGCCATATCGGTGATCAAGGTGGGGGGAATTGAGGCATATTGCTTTCATTGTATAAATGCATGGTGTTATATACTCGACCGCTATGCAATGCGATGATGAACGAGTGGACCTGGCGGCACGTCCACTCCATTCACGCCGAGCGACAACAGCCTTCGGGTAAATCCGAGAATCCTCCGATCTAACTGGTTATGGAGGCCGATGCTTCCTCACGCCCCTCGATCCTGCTCCATCATCTTGGCCAGCACTAACGCTAGTGCCCCGCCTATCCGCCATTCTTTGCACCCGCTCAAATACCGCACCCCGCCCTTCATGATCTGGGCCGAAGTTGGCTTTTCGTTGCCATACACCTCTGCCATGATCAGCGCAGAAGGCCCCATGTCTCCGGCAGTTTGCTGCAGTGGCGATCTGAGCGAGACGTATGCCCACAAGCACAATGTGCTGACGAATACGCTGATCGGCGCGTAGATCGACGAAGACGGCCTAGGGAAGTCGAGGACCTTGAGCAGGCGGATGGCGTGAGAAGCGGCTTTCGAGCCGGATTGACTGTTCGCCCAGTTTCGGAGAGGCCTCATGGCGCGCTCTGCCTGGTCCGGGCCAGATTCTGCCGTCAGCTATGTGCAGCTTTCGTCGCCGGCCAGACTCACTACCTGATGCAGCAAATAGATCCTTGAGGTTGGCGTTAAGAGCAATATAACCCAGATGGCATAAGGCTCGTCCGCCCAAGCTCAGACAATCCGACCTTGACTCATTGTAGTATTCCTTGTACCAAAGGTCGAGAGCCCCCTCAAGCCACTGTGGATTAGGAGCTGAGCTGGCTCTGATTACTCACATTCTTGCGACCCTCAAAACCATCGCGCATCTCCTTCGGCTCGGTATCCGGGTCCTTCTCCCAGAACGGTACTGTGACGCCAAGCGAGAAGTACACCGACAACTGTGACCTGAATTCCCAGATATGGTGATACAACGCGTTGATCACGCAGATGGCAGCAAGAGGATTCAGGTGTTGGACGGGTCCCGGCGGGTCCTGGGCGTACTTGGGGATGAGTAGTCCGGTGACACTGGCGTAAGACTGACATGCACCGGATGGATGGCTCAGCCATGGCTCACCCTAGAACGAAATATGGCGCAGGTGGTATCGGTGCCACTCCAAGCTGAGCTTGCCAGACATGATAGTTTGGCGCATTCCAGAAACGATCGTCGCAGGGCAGGACTGTGTGGATCATCTCTCCTTGTGACAAGTACGATGGCATGTCGAGGAACGCCGGGAACAGCGCGTCGAACAGGAAGATGGCCAGGCCGAGACGTTTGCGGCTTTCGGCGGCTACCCATTTTTGCCACCGTGAGGAGCCGGCTTCGGCGTTGGTTGGAAAGACTGGTCCGTTGTCGTTGGTGCTTTCCAGCAGGCGAGTTCGTCGGCAGAGCTGCGTTTTCAGGACAGGCTGCTTTGATTCGTAAGACACTCACGTTGATCAGCATCCCTCGAGATAGCTCGGCGAGCTCGAATGATCTTTGATGACCCGACCATAGGCCAGCGAAAGAAGTTAAAAGCGAAACGTGAAGCAGATCAGCGTTACGGAGCTAAGAGTCAGCGAAGCCTCATCAACCTAGCGATAGTAAACTCACATTACTACTGTCCATCTCGAAGAGATCCGCAATGGTCCGCCTGATGACCTCGATTAGGTCAACGCAGAATGCTCTTGCGCCCTTCAGTGTTGTTTGACATGCTCCAATCATCATGAACGCGGCGATGAGTAGCGGTGGTGCCGACGTGATCTGAAAAGTCCTTCATGTCAGCGGCTTACCACGGCTATAGGTCCCCGTACGGTAAGTGGAGTATCGGCAACTGCGGCAGAAACTTGTCGAAGTAATCTACAATCAGGTCGCTGTAGCCTTGTAGAATTGACCTACAGGATAATAGTGTGTTGACGGTATACAGCGATTTGGGCATTCTGAAAGCATCCGCGTTGGGTATCCTTCGAGCTGATGCTGGACGTTATATTACGCTCGACCAACTGACACGCAATCACTCACTCAAGCTGGCAATCACCTTGAAATACGTAGACTCGTCCAGCCAAAAGCGGGACCACCTTTGTAACTCAGGTACTATAGAAGGATCGACGGTGACTTCTTGAAGGTTACCAGAGGTGCCGATGAGAAAGGGTCGTTTGGGCTGGTAATTCGTTGCTGTCCGTCAGACGATATCAGTCGAGTCTACTTCCAATACCTACGCCACTTGTCCTCCTCGCCTTGATCTATCGGTGGGGTGGCAGCTCTGCTTGGCGGTATAGATACCGGGGGTGGTGCCCTAGTGGGAGCATCGAAATCGCGAACATCCTGGGGCGATATCCCGAAGGCTGCCCAATCGAAGTTATTGAGAGATCCAGCGTCCTGTGTGCTCCACAGTGAGCCAGCATCTGTCGTCAGCTATACGACATGAGCTTCACCTACCCCATGCCAGATTTCCGCTACCTCCGTTGAAATTCGCGAAAAGGTCAAAGTCGAAGGCGGTACCACTCGGTGCGGTGGCGTTCGATATGGGCTGAACCGCTGTCAAAAGACTATTGAAGGCGCCGAGGGGATCCAGACCTTGGACAGAAGTAGCAGGCGTGGGGACAGGGAAGGACCAATTTGAGTTGTTGGTCGCGAGATCAATTTGCGTCGCGAGAGTACCGACCGCGCCGCTCGTGTCTCCTGGTCCGGCCAGTGGAATGTGCAACGAAGGGTTCCAGATGATGGTGTCCGTGGAGTTCACGATACCGGGCAAAGCGTCCCGACTCGTTGTCTTCTCCAGGGCGAGCTGAGAGCCTGTCGAGGACGAGCCCGAGTCAGGCGCAGAGTTTGCGGTGACTACATCGCCCATCGCAGGTGGTCGGTCGCCAACCCGGTGCCCCTCGTGGGTCTTTGCATGCCTTGACAGAACATCTACGCGCGAGAAGGCCCGGCCGCACGTGTCGCACACATGAGCCTGACTGCATCAGCTGGGTCTGCCATATCAGCCACATCGACCTACACCCTTGTTTGTATCTTCGGTGAGTTCGATTCTGCCGAGGAGGGGAAGGTGGACTCACGCGTCCGCTCGTGCCTTCGGAGATTCTCGATTCGGGTGAACTTTTTTGCGCAGTGCGCACACGCGAGTTCGCCATCTGACCGGGATGCGGACGCACTGTCGATCATGATCAGCGATCTGGGCACCTGCTGTGTGGAAAATCAAGATGGAGTGGAGGAAAGAGGACGGTCAGGTGTAGATGCACCGAGCAAGCGGATCAGCTGGATGCGTGCCCATCATGGCCACGGGATCATGTGGACGGTGGGCAAAACTGCCTAATCAAGTAATTCCGCCATCAAATTCGAGCCGGTTATTTGGAATGGCCGGGATCTGCCGTCCACTTTTGGTCCACCTGAGGACGGGCGAGTGTGGGCAAGGCCGATGGCTAGGAACGAGCAGTCACGCATGTAGCATCATACACAATCATTCACGGTACAAAGGTATTGGTAATAGGTGGCAGGAAGTGAGGCCTCGTTACCGTTGGCGGGAAGCGCTCATCAGCCTGCCAAGCAATCGTGAATGTATGCTGCCCCGATCCAAGAGTTCTGGGCGCGGTGCTGGGCAAGTCTACCACAGCGGTACAGTTTGGCGGTATCTCTACCTCGACGTTCAGCTTGTCGCCAATGATGACCCATCCACACGAGACCTTGCCATAAGGCGAGAGGTGCGATGCCGAAGCGGAAGTGATCGTTCCGCCGGGTCTCGGTTTGACCAGAACCTTGCGCCATCCAGGCTCAAGGGGCGATATCCCCCCGACGACCTTGTGCAGGAACTCGGCGACGGAGCCTAGGGCGTAGTGGTTGAAAGAGACCATATCATCCGGGTTGATCGACCCATCCTGGAGCATGCTGTCCCACCTCTCCCAAATTGTCGTCGCACCTAGCAGTACTGGTGACAGCCATGATGGGCTGTCTTTCGCCTGTAACATGCGGTAAGCATGGTGGAGCAGATTGTTATTCGCGAGAACGTGCAAGATGATGGGCGTGCCTGCGAAGCCGGTTGCGACTTGCCAGAGGCACTTGATGACGAGCTTCTCGAGTCGTTCTACCAGGACTTGACGCTGCTTGGGGCGGTCGGGATGAGTTAGGTCGAAGTGGAGGATCAGAGCGATGGCGGCTTGGGTGTCGGAGACGGTACGATGCCGGGGAGTGACGTAGGTGTCTTGGAAGACGGATAGCAGGATACTTGCTTCCTCATCGAATCGCTTCTGATCGTCTGCGTGGCCAAGCAGACCAGCGATGCGCGCAACGACTCGCGTGACATGCACCAAGTACGCATCGGCGACCAAGTGCGGGTCGGTCGTTCCATTTGACCCTTCCACCTGAGGCGCAAGCCAGTCCCCGAATTGCATGTCGCGAGGGTCCCATAATCGAGTTGCCGGGTCCCGCTTGACACCTCTCTCCAGCCAGTCCACCATTGGCGCATAGAGGTCGGCCAGAATTCGCGCATCACCGGTGAATCGGTGTAATACAGCCGGCAGAAGCGCCACGACATCGCCCCATACAGCAGAAGGAAGGTTGAAATGATCGTCCACGGACGGAACAACAATTGGCACGATGCCCGTTGCGAGGGACTGCTCGTATGCGAGATCTCGGAGCCAGCCGTTGAGCATCCCGGTGCCGTCAAACAGGAACGAAAGGGTCGGAGCGAAGACTTGCACGTCGCCGGTCCAGCCGAGTCGCTCGTCACGCTGCGGACAGTCGGTAGGGAGGGAGATGCAGTTGGCCATCGTTGACCATACAACATTCTCATGCAGGCGGTTGAGCAATTTGTGCGATGAGGAAAAGTGGCCGACACGTTCCATATCCGTCGATACGACGATTCCGATGATATCGTCCACGGTGATTCCCTCCCATCCGGTGACATGGATGTACCTGCTGGTCAGCTTCGCCACCTCACGAGCAAGACAAGTCACCTGAATCCGTGGAAGGTGAATTTGGGTTTGTAGCCGCGCCAAGTGCCACGATGATGTATGACATCCCGACATCTCGCGGTCCGCAGTGGCCGCATGTTGACCTCGCCCTGTTCCAGAACTTCAAAATGGATGAGCTCGATGGTGCCGCTTGCTGGCGGGGTGGCTAGCAGCTCCACATAGCCCCCGAAGTTCTGACCGAAGTCGACAACCGTCTTGCCCGATGGCGTCGTCAAGATCTCCACCGGCTGTATCCGCTGAATCTCTCGTACCGGCGGTGATTGCGTAGCGCACGGAAGGACATCAGGGAAGCCGAGTGTCTCCACCGGCTGCCAGGTCTCATCTATCGCCCACTCGTCTTCGATGCCGGTGTCACAGGTCTCCCCGTCGTAGATCGATGACTCGAGCAGACTCCCGTACTTCCACCTCCACGACCCGTCTGTCCGTGCCGCGACCTCTCCGTCCACTTCGACTTGCGCCAACAGGCTCGGTCTTGAGCCCCAGATGTTCCTCCTTCCCCCGCCGAAACCCAGCCTGCCGGCATACCAGCCCTCGCCGACCCAGGCTCCTATCCAGTTCTCGCCGGGTTGTAGGAAGGTTGAGATGTCGTGTGTCCGGTAGACGAGCTGAGTATTGTACTGCGTCCAACCAGGCGCAAGCACCTCATCCCCGACTCGCTTTCCGTTGACATATATCTCGTACGCCCCGAGGGCAGTGACGTATAGTCGACCGCGCGCGGCGTCCCCCGGAACGCTGAAGGCGGATATCAAGCGGAAGGGTCGCTTTGCCTTGTCGAGAGCTTGCTGCTCGCATGTGACAAGCTGGGCTTGCCAGTCGTCACGCTCGAGCACACCCGCTTCCACCTCGAGCACTGGGCTCCATTCAGTCGACGCTGATTTGCCGTGAGCGCGAACCGAGATGCGCGTGCGAGCTCGAGAGCCTAGTGGACCGAACGGCCAGGGGACGAGGACCGACTCGTCAGAGTCGACATGTACTGTTTGTAGCTCCTTGTCATCGTCGTCGACTCTGCGAATATCGTATGACTGTTGCGACCAATCCTGAGCAGTTCCTCCGAAGCGCCAGCTCAGACGTGGTGCAGTCTCACCGATGCCGAGCGAGGACCGATGGTGCTCGACGCTGAGACGAATGATCGTGACCGACATTGAGCGACTCTGAGATGTATGACCTTGCTTGAGAGCGAGACTGCTGACATGACTACATGTTCTTCTGATAATGTGATGGCTGGACGTTGCGGGCGGCTCAATAATCGCCCGAGGCATAAGAGCCGACTGCGAAGCGGTGTGGGCAATTCCGCCGTCCACATCCGTCCACTACGTCCATCTCGCGTCCATTCCCTTCCACTTCGACCCTTCATCTTCGCCTCGGTCCCATCACCCATGCATGCATGCACATCCGGGCCGCGGCTCGAGGGCGTCATAGTCGCTTCCTGGGTCAGTAAGTGGGACATACATATACCGCCGGCCTTGTCTCGTAGCCCCACACCTCCTTCGAAATGTCGCCCATCGCTCTAGAATCCCTTTCGATCGGACCCAGTCATGTTCAGAGCCTGAAGCGATCCGCCAAGCAGGCCGACACACAAGGTCTCATAGCCGCTCTCACCCTCGAAGAGAAGGTCTCTTTGTTGTCAGGGAGAAGCTTCTGTGATACGCCTGACGTGCCGCGCCTCGGCATTGCGTCTATCAAGGTCTCGGATGGACCTGCAGGTGTGTATTGCCCGAGCGGGTCGAATGTGCTGCTGACTTGCAGGATGTCGAGGAGAGTTGTCTCATGACGGACCGGCATCGGCTGTATTTCCCAATGCGTCGTGTCTCGCCTCGTCTTTCGACCCAGCGTTGGTCGAGCGCGTCGGTGCGGAGATCGGCAAGGAATGTCAACTTAAGAGCACGCAGCTGCTCATGGGCCCAACGATCAACCTTCACAGGGATCCACGGGGTGGACGGAACTTTGAATGCTTCTCCGAAGACCCAGTCTTGACTGGTCTCATGGGCAGCGCGTATGTCAAAGGTGAGTCCGCGACCGTCGCGCTCTCCGCTCTTCCCAAACAACCACGCTCATCCGCAGGGCTGCAAAGCCAACGAGTCGGCGCTTGTCTCAAGCATCTTGTATGCAATGAGCGTGAGACGAGACGGAAAGCGTACGATGTCAAGATCTCGGACAAGGCTCTGCGAGAGGTCTACCTGCGGCCCTTCGAGATGATCATCAAGGACGCCGAGCCGTATTCGATCATGACTGCGTACAACGATATCGTAGGTCCTTGCCGGATGCGACGATTGCTAGTCGCTGAGGCCAGAATGGTCAGCCAAGCTCGCATAGCAAGGACGTCCTGGACATCGTCAGGAACGAGTTCGGGTATGATGGGCTCATCATGAGTGATTGGTTCGGCACCAAGTACGTCTCGACCTCTGTGGTGGCTGCATGGACGAGCAGTTCGGCTGACTGCAGGGACGGCGTCGCATCCTTGAAAGCTGGCGTAGATCTGGAGATGCCGTTCCCAGTGATGCGAGCGAAGCGCGTCATCGACGAAGTCCGATCCGGCGAGCTCGAGCAACGATATGTCGATGCCGCAGTACGGAGGATGATCGAGACCGCCTCCAAGACTGCCGCTCCTCTTTCGAGGCCTGCTGAGAGGGCGTTTGACAACAACGAGACACGATCTACGCTCTGTCGTCAAGCAGCTGCCGAAGGCATGGTCCTGCTTCGAAACAACGCCCAGTTGCTCCCACTCCGCACCGACGCACACGTCCTCGTTGTGGGCGAACACGCTGTTCGCCCTTCGCTCAGCGGAGGTGGAAGTGCGCTCTTGAATCCGCCATACGTCTCGATACCCCTTGATGCTATTCGCCAAGCCACTTCAGGCAAGGTCGAGTATCATGCCGGTGTTCCTACCTGGCGGCTAGTCCCCGAATTGGATGCTCGCTTCACGGACTCAGTGCGTATATCGCTAACCAATGCGGGTGATGTCAACCCGCTCTGGGAGGACAGCCGACCGAAGGCTTCGATCAGCCTGCTGGACCAACGCATCCCTGGGCTTGGACCTGACTTCGTTACCACGCTCGAGGCGCGTGTCACCCCGGTCGAGAGCGGCAAGCACACGCTGTCGGTGTTTTGCGTTGCTGAGACGCACGTGTACCTCGACGACACTTTGCTGGCGACGCTCAATCCCCCGCACATCAGCGTGGAACAATTCTTGTTCGAGCGATTCGACTTTGAGAATCAGATTCCCGTCGATCTGGAGGCGGGCAAGAACCAACTTCTGCGCGTGGTATCCAAGTCGAAGGCGCGTACCGGTTTCGAGCCGCCCGCGCAAGGTCTGCGCGTCGGTCTGATCAAGGATGTCGAGGTCGACGATGCGCTGGAAGAGCTCGAAACTATGGCAGCCCAGGCGGACCATATTGTCGTCATCACTGGTCTGAACCCCGACTGGGAGGGTGAAGGCTCTGACCGCGTCGACCTGAAGTTGCCACGTCAGCAGGAAGAGCTGCTGCGTCGACTCACCAAACACGGCCGGAAAGTGGCGCTGGTCAACCAGTCGGGAGGGCCGGTGGATCTCGCCTGTGCCAACGGGATCAGCTCGATTGTGCAGGCCTTCTACGGCGGAATGGAGTGCGGCAACGGTGAGCTCAATGAATGTATGCTCTAGAAAGTGCTCATGCCAGCCATCGCGGATGTCCTCTTCGGCAGAGTCAATCCGTCCGGACGCTTGGCCATGACTTTCCCTGCGTCTCTCGAAACGTGCCCTACGTTCAGGTCCTTCCATGATGACGAAAATGGTCTGTTCTACCGGGAGGAGGAGCTGTTCGGATACAGGGCGTACCAGCATCAAAGCCTCAAGACGGCTTTCCGTGAGCTTTGCTTCGTAGAGTGCTCGACCCTCAGCTGACCTTGCAGCCTTCGGCTATGGCAGGTCGTACACCACTTTCGAGTGGACGGACGCCAAAGTCACGCAAACGGCCAGTCAAGTCGACATCGAAGTGACGGTGAAGAACACCGGATCGCACGCCGGTCGAGACGTCCTTCAGGTGTACGTTTCGAAAGGGCAAGACGAGCCTCGCAAGCTAGAGGCGATTGCCAAAACCTTCGACCTCGCACCGGGCTCTTCGGAGACCCTGCGCGTTTCACTTCAGTCGAGGGCATTCGCTCGAAGGAGCGGGTCGTCTTGGACTGTCGGTGAGGGAATCTGGAGAGTCTCGCTGTCCTCCGATGTGGAGAGTGAAAAGATTGGACTGGATGTCTCTGCTCCTCGAGCTTAGACAGGAACAGGGGTGTTCATCGTTGTAACATGCTTCGGGGGGCTGCTATGTATATCAACCATTACGAAGCACTCGCCGTCCAATCCTGCAGAGTCCAGAAAAGTGGATCGGCCGTGGCGTATTTGCCGTCTTCGAACGAGTTCCAACTGGACACATCCAGCACGTCGTCCCTGTCTGCGAAAGACTGATCAGCCGTCGGTGTAGACACGACAGATGGGGGCTCGTACAAGGCCGAGAGTGCGCGTTGCGAGGCATCAGGAGACGCTGCCCCGGTGCCGTCAGGTTTCGGCGCTGAGCGCGCTTGGGAACTGATGGAAGCGCGAGCGGGTGAAATCACTGTCGGGGCGGGATAAGGGAAGTCATCCTGGGTGGGAGGCCGACGGAGCAGCCGCAAGTAGTGCATCTTGCTCAGCACGCGTCCATCGTTGTCGTCGGTGGACTCGGCACTGACATCAGACCATTAGTCCATCGGACTACTTACTCGTCGTCATCTTGTTCTGGTCCAATCGGGACCCCGTGACGTGAGAGCAGGCTCCGTATGACCTTGACCTGTACGTCAGCCAGTAGCCACTCGGCAAATGCGCTCACGGAGGGCCGGAGCTCTTCGAAAGCCTCGCCCATGTATGTGACAATCCTCAATCCCGTTGAGAAGTTCTCGATCAGCACCTGGCGGATGGCGCCATCGAGTTTAGTTTCAGACATGCTGATATACTGGAGCTGTATGCGCATCGCCTCGTATACGAAAACGACGATCGAGCGATCCACAAAAGAATGCAAGCCAGATCTCTCGATCTTCTGGCGAAGTATCTCGCAAAGAGCGAGAGCGTGATCGACGCATTGCTGGCGTGTTTCAGAGATCCATGCAGCCGGCGCAAGGGGAGTCAGTGACAGTGGTAAAGACTCTTGGAAGCCTGGCATCGCCAACCTTTGCAAATCAGAGTGGATCTGGTGGTATTGCGCGAGCAGCTCGGAGGCTCCATGCTCGAAGGTCGATGACTCATGTTTGACTGCAAGGTCGAAAGTCGTACGCCAGCACGTGAGGTTTCCCAGCAGGGCATGATATGGCGACGCGGGCCGCCACGGCAGCACAGACGACTCGTCCAGGTTCTTTGCGTACCTGACAATGAGCATTCCAGACAAGCCTTGGACTGAGTCGAGAGGTGTATCAACTCACAACAGGGCTCGATGCCGGATCTCGATAAGCCAGACATGGAAAGATAGAGGCTCGCCATGTCGCCGCACCTCGTCCAAGCTGCGGCCGTCTAGGACCTCCTGTATCAGGGGTAAAGCCGACGGCGCTGTGAGATCGCTCATCCGTCTCGGCAGGCGGATGCTGATGTTGGATGTTTGGCAGACCGTGAAGTCCGCCTGGCCCGCCCCGAACATCCTGTCCGCAAGGAAGCAAGACCACATCAAGCGGCGCTTGATTTCCCTCTCCCCTTCGCTCATCTGCCTCGTTCCCTCCTTGTTGAGTTGCAAGCCCACCGCCATGCGTACAGCCAAACCTGTGAGCAGCCATGAATCCCCGTGATTGCCTCTGACTTCGTCATAAACCTTCAGAAGGAGTATCGAGCCCAACCTAGAGGTCGAGAACGCGTCGTCCGAGCGCGAGGAAAACACGGCGGTGCGTACTGCTTCGGCCCATTGATCCGCGCGAGCTCGATCTGGCGGCGCACGTGACGAGTAGATCAGACTAAGCGCGGCAAGCATTTGGATGAGCGTGGTCGGTGCTTGGCCGGCAGCAAGCTGAGCCAGCACTGAGTCGCGGTGGAGAAAGCCAAGAGCATGACGGGGTTGGTTCGAGTCGAAGAAAGCTTGCACGAGCCGAAAGGTCTCGGACGGCTCGATCATATTGGCCTGCCTGCAATGAGCCGCTGAAAGGGAAGAGTGAGGTCTACAGCGCTTCGAGCGTAGGCCGGGGCTGCTGCAAAGCACTCACCAAAGGGTCGACGGAGACGCATCCCTGCTTTCCCTCTCGTCGTGCTTGGTGTATGTACACTTCCAGTCCCTCTTGAAGCACCTGCCGCATGTCCGCGTGCCATCTCCATCGCACTTTGCCTTATCTGCGCGACATCTGCCGCACGCTCGTGCGCGCGAAGGTCCTGACGTCGACCCACTTTTCACCGGAGGAACGGGCCGAGGGTACGGGCGAGACTCAACTGATATCAGCTGCATGCGCACCTCACCGTATATCTGCCCGGACCTTGCGGCCATCTGCACACCAAGTACAGCCTCTCACAATGCGAGCAAGTCTCCCGGCGGTCGTCGCATTTCGTCTTGTCATTAGCGACTGGCCGGCTAGCCCTCGCCCGGAGATTGCGGAGCGACGCAGCCGAGGGCACCACTCACACGACGCGCGCGACACGTCAAGCAGCCTGTCAGTCAGCTCAGTTCTAGTGTATCGTGCTCGCCTGTTCTTGTCCGAGTGATCGGAGTGATCGGAGATGCTGGCATATCGTCGGTAAAAGTGGGCGTGGCTAGGGGCGTGAGTCATGGACGACCAGACAACATCACGAACTGAACACCCGGCGCGACCGCTGCCGGATTTGTATTGTAATCACGCAATTCATCCTTTTGGGCCCAGAGATCTACGGTCTGAACAGGTCAAGGCGTCTGGGGGTCCGAATGCTTCTGATATGGTCTCGGTTCATGAGGCCCTGCGCACGCCTGTCTAAGTGTTTCTATACCGAACGAAATTGCCAGCTATCTTGATCTATACTGTGACAATGCATCCTATTGCTAGGTGTTCTGCCACTCTTCATTGATATCTACACCTTCGATAGGACATCAAGTGGCGCCACTATTTCAACCTCCCTTTTGTCCGCCTCGCTCGTTGGCCGATCGACGGCTAGGTCCTCCTCCAACTTGATGTCCTTGTGAGCGACCCCCCAAACCCGCGATGCCCTAGCGGGGACGCCCTCCTCAAACAGCAGGTCGATCTGTTCCAGGCTGGACACTCAGCAGTTTTCGCCCCCGGAACAACGGCGTCACTTACCCTAGTCCTTTGCATTCAGGTACCGCGAAATATGCGAAGAGCACCGCCAAGACACATATGGGTCCAAAGATGAAGCCAACCTTCATACCCAACCAGCCGGGTTCGTTGATCATATACGGAAGCGAGAACGCGACCACGAATCTGCGAATCAGTGCCGAAGACACAGCTCTCATGCTTGGACATACTGGACGAAGACTCCAAGGATAAAGCCCATCTGGCTTGTCTTGTCGCGGAGTTGCTGGCTTGGTATCTCGGCGGAGAGAATGTAACTGATTGGCGCCCAGCCTATCGCAAATGCGAAACCGTAGATGACGATGAAGGAGACAATGGCGACCTGGACGCTGTAGGTTCGATCTAACGTCAATGCCAAGAAGTAAGCTGCAGATTGTGAGTCTCACCGGAGACCTGACCCAACCCAGCGACAAGGAACATGCCGAGGGACTGCACTGCCGATCCACCAATCATGATCACCCGTCGACCGAGTTTGTCGTTGAGAGCCAAGACAAACAGGTATCCCACGAAGCCGACTGCTGCCGAGATGAGCGTATAATTGAATACCTCGATGCCGCCGATCTGGCCGACAATGATCGGCCCGTAGAGCGAAACGAAGGCTTGACCGGTAGCCTGCAGGAAGAAGTTCGAGCCGAGGACGATGAGTGTCCGGCGGCGGGAGACGCCCTCGAAGCATTGACGATACCCCGCGGAGGCATGAGTCTTCCTCTCCAGCTCGACGGACAGGATGATTTGCTGCAGCTCGCTCTCAACGTCGTGGGTCTGTTTCCGGAACAAGATGAGGGACCGACGGGCTTCGTCAATGCGTCCTTGCTGAACGAGCCATCTCGGTGATTCCGGCTGGAACCAGATCAAGGCGGCGATGATCGAGGGGACTGGGGTCAGCGTGCACGTAAAGCTTTAGGTTAGGGCCTTTCGGAGCGGGGCGACACATACCGACGAGGTAGCAGAGGAACACGATCCTCCATGACCAGTCGTTTGGGATTCGAGACGTGCGGCGGCATATGGCTGTGATGACGAATCCGCCGATACCAAACGACATCTGATAGCTTCCGACGGCCAAGCCTCGTACTGCCGCCGGCACAATCTCTGATTGGAAGATCGGAATGACAGACATCTCCATACCCTGAGCGTTAGCCTCAGCGGCCTCGCCGCATCTGTCTTCCAGCGCGACTAACAATATAGATGGAGTTGAGGCATCGGCCCGCGAGGAACTGGTTACGCGATGTGGAGGTGAGGATGATTGGGACGCATATCAGAGCCCAGAGCGACATGACGAAGACGGTCATGCGTCGACCGAACTTTGACGAGATGGTGCTGCCGATGATGACGCCTGAGGTCAGTGGATGGCTGGAAGTACGCTCAAGGGACGTACCACAAATGAGTAGCAGAAACGGGAACGCGTTCGAGTATGACAGGAACGATGATGGCAAGGCATACTTTTTGGTGTGCGGATTGTACTCGCCGAACCTGCGCTGAAACGGTGCCATCGCTTGCGTCTACGAGTGAGCAAAGGCTTGTTGGCGGGCTCGGGTACTTGCCTGTGCGAAGCCTTGATTGTCGAACGCGAAGTTGGCCGAACTCAATGTGAGGATGATACTGGACAAGAACAGCCTGACGGTGTAGTTCCGCGTCACGAGATTGTCGGACAGGAAGCTCATCTTGACAAGCTCAGGTCGGAGCGAAGCCTTGTCTGACTTTCGCTTCCGTCTGCTCGCCCCTATATACCGCTCGGGACAGCGCAAGGCCGAGTGTCAATCTGATTGCAGCAATGTCGTGCCGCTCTCGACATCCGTCGGGGCCGCACCGGAGCGATATAGCAAATTAGACGAGATGTCGAGCACATAACGCCTACGAAAGTCGAGTTGGATATGGAGCAGTAGCCCGAGGGAAGCAGGACGGCAACGTCTGGCAAAGATCCAGCAGTAAAGCAAATTCAAGATGATGTCAACTTATGGCGTGAGCCGGAGAAGCCGGAGCGAGCTAACCTTCGGCAAAACGATCCAATCCTGAGGCTGCGGTTGCCAATGAGCCTTCCTCTGGCCCACCTGGTCCTTATCCACGCAGATATCTGGCAGATGCCTCTCGTCTCGCGCTCATTTTCAGTCTGAGTGCTTCACATTTGCTCATTATGCGTCAACTCCGGGCGGAGCGATGGGAGCGAGGTATCAAATGACCGAGACGGGCTGCGACGGCCCGTCCTTTATTTCACGAGATGTTGAGACACCGTCGAGCAGCTGCATCTCCTCTTCGCTTTTCTGCTGAGGACATCTCAAGCATCGGAACCATTAGGATTGACCATGGCCGCCGTCGAACATCGTTCGACCGATGCCAGTGGACTGTCTACGGGCCGGGCAGAGCCTCGCAATGTGTGAGGTTGCAAGGGGTCGACGTGCAACGCGAGGCGAGCTCATGTCAGAATCATGTTCATGCCGGATCAGCTACGCTACGACTCGCTAGGCCTCACGGGTAACAAGGTCGTCAAGACACCCAATATCGACAGGCTCGCCGCCAGAGGTGTCGTCTTTGACAGTGAGGATTGTTTCAGGCTATCAGAAGCGTTTTCGATCAGGAGCTAATCACCAGACTGCTTCGCTCAGGCTTCGGTTTGCACGCAGTCCCGATGCACCATGTTCACCGGCCAATACGTCCATACCACCGGCCATCGATCGCTGGACTACTTGTTGCAAGAGTGGGAGCCCAACATGTTCCGCACACTCAAGGAGGGCGGGGTGCACATCGCGTATCTGGGACCTCGTGGTGACACCTTTGCCATGGGCGTTACGGAGATGGCAGTCCACGAGCACGGTTGGCTGGTGGGTACATTTTCTCCGAGCGGGGAGCTCACTTCAGAACCCACCTGCAAGCATGATGATGCAGTACGGCCAGCGGGAGCCCAGCGAGGAGCTGGACGAACGCCTCTTCTACAAGGGGCAGATCACCGCCGCACAAGCAGACGACTTCGACACAGCTGTGGTGAACGCCGCTCTCGAATGGCTGGGCTCGAGTCCGCCCGAGCCATTCTGTCTCTTTTTGCCCCTCATCTATCCTCATCCGCCGTTCCAAGCCCAAGAACCGTACTTCTCGATGTACGACCACCTGCCGGACCCGTTTCCGCGCCGAGTACGGCTGGAAGATCGTGAGGGGTATGAGCCGCTGCACAAGGCGGCACTGCGGGATGCGCATGGCCTCCAGCGAGCCCAGGAGGATGACTGGCGGAAAGTCAAGGGCACATACTATGCCATGATCACTCGCCTGGACGACCAATTCGGGCGGATCATGTCGGCTTTGGAAGACATACAGGGTCGCGTCGGAGAGCGAACGTATACCGTATTCTTCACCGACCATGGAGAGTGGCTGGGCGATTATGGCTTGGTGGAGAAGTTTCCCAACGGTGAGCTCTTGCGCTTGCTCGCAGGATGATCGCTGAGAGGCAGCGCTCGACGAATGCCTCACCCGTATACCTTTGATTATCGCCGGGCCTGATGTCAAGAAAGGCCGAGTCGACTCCATGACGGAGATGATCGACATCACGCCCACGCGTGAGCCGCTTTCAGTTTGACGGCGTTGCTGAGGCGCAGTGTATGAGTTCTTCGGCATCAAGGAGACATATAATCATTCGGGCAAGACGCTCGTACCGCTGCTGAGTGACCCAGCAGCATCACACAAGGAATACGCCTATTCCGAAGGGGGGTTTCTCATCCGGGAAGAGCCGCTCCTCGAGGTAAGCCCACTTGGCGTGATTTCAATGACCTGCTCATGGTAGTATGCCAAGTTCCCATACGACAAGAAGGCAGGACTACAGCACGAGCAGCCTGTAGTGGTGGGCCGCACTGTGCGCGATGCTCCGGCACAACATGGCATTCAACTTACGGCAGGTCGCGATCCGCAATGTAGACTGGACATACATCTACAGCTTATACGAGCCCGCTCAGCTGTACGACCGGCGTGTCCCCCCTCATCTACTCGAGGCGCACAACCTCGCTGGGGACCTTTCTTATGCGCCAATCGTCGCCAAGTTCCAGGCCGCCTTGTTGCGCTGGTTTGTCGAGACGAGTGATTATCTGCCTTGGAAAAAGGACCAGCGATTCCCGAAAGTCGACCTCAAGCCAACAAGAGAGAGCATTGACGAGCGGAAAAGGGCCAAGTTGATTGAGATGTCGACCATGTAATGCCGAGACGTAAAAGGAAAGGGATGCGAGTGTTACCTTAATGTAGCCCATGTAGTCGACGGACACGAGCTGGTGCAGCAGCGGGCGATCGAGGTCACCGAGGTCCAGGGTGTGCTCAACCATCCGGAATAGCCGCGGTCCGCCATTTGCCCACATATGCAGCTCATATGCATCTCATGGTGTGTGATCTGGATGACATTGCCGCACGAAGTAGCTCGGAGGCGTCTGGGCTTTATAGTGACCATTCCGGCGGTGCCTCTGGCGGTGAGCCGAGTGGAACGACTGGGGCTGAGACCAGATTCGCGCTCGCGGCGTCCCTCAGAGGCGATTTGATACACTGTCAGTCTGCGCTGCACCTCGGTCAGACTCGGTGACCCCAGTATCTTGTGCGTTCTTGGCGCTCACACTGTTGTAAGGACTGCAGGAATCCGTGCCAGGGGCTCCTAGTGTGGGTTCGTAGGTAGCCCAATTGGAGGCCTTGCCACTCCGTTCAGTGGCGAGCAGCAGGGTACGGGTAACCGACCAGGGCTCCGGCCGTGACTCGAAGCTCTCTGTCGTGTTCGGGGAAGCCTTCTGTCCTGCAACACCCAGAAGTGCTCGGGACACCTCGACTGTCCGCAGATCGTGGCAGCTCACGGTGACTTTCGCGACGTGTGCATCTGTGTAATCTGCCAATCTGCTGATCCGAGCGAGATTCCAGGTCCTGGTCGGACACTCAACGTCTTTGACCACATGCATGCGGCAGTTTCCACAAACACCGACTAATACTCCATGCGCTCTCCATTCCTGTCAGGTTAGCGACACATATGGGCGCAACTCGCGTGGCAGCCTACCATCTGGTGGTCCAGCCACCGATCTTCTCCTTGTCTCCCTCGTCGATGAGCTTGACCATACCGGCTGTTATGAGCAACCATCCTTCCACTTGGGAGGATCGCTCACGAACGGTGTCCTTGATGTCATCTGGCGGAGCTTCCAGACCCCGATGCCAGGCGCTCTCGTTGCCCATTTCACTAGCCAGTAAGCACGCACACCCACGTCCACCTCAGCAAGCACGCACGTCGCTATCCACCCGGGGTGGAGCGCTGCAGCGAGGATATCAGGCTCCTCGAAGTGGATCTTCCGCATCTGGTATCAGCTCACATAGAAAGGAGCCGTTCCTGAGAAAGGTGTGCTCACTAGGAAGTTGATAGCCGACTGTATAGTCAGCACGTGTCGTCCGCTGGGTATGATTATCACTGCTCACCTTCGTTAGGCCGTACGTCCCCTGACCAGGCGGATGGTTCTGCTTGATCGTGCCTGAGCCTGATCCGATTGCGATAAATTTGCCCCCAGATACCATGAGAGGCCGCATAGCCTGGAAGAGCACCAGCACACCTCGTACCTGTCATCAGCCGCGATCACTTGTCTCGCAGACAATTTGGCAGCATACATTGATTTGCCAGTGCTGGTCAAACACTCCAATGTCGACCTTGGCAAAGTCTACCATGCCCTCTTTACTCAAAATACCCGCGTTGGCAATCACGACGTCAAGCTTCACCCCGTCCGCTTTCAACTGCTCGGCGACCTGCCATCAATCAAGGGACTGTACCGCCGACACGGACAGACTCACTTCAGCAGCATCGGTCGTCGATGCCGCGTCGATCTTCACCGTTCGGATGGACCCCTCCACTGCTGGGAAGCTCGACGGATCGCGCACAGCCGCGATCACATCCCAGCCCTTTGCCGCGTAGATCTTGGTGAACTCGAGACCGATGCTGCAGCTGAGTCGGAGCCCACGCACAGACTGGTTGCCGGCTTACCCACGATTCGCACCCGTGATCAGAACAGTAGGCATGATCGCGCTGATTGATGAAGCTGGTCTGTGCAGAGTGCGAAAGTGGCCAGTTTGATGATCGCGAAGCAGTCGGGCCGTAGCTTGCTGTTTATGTACTGCCGAGAAGATAGACGTGCATGCCAAAATAGCAGCCCGATTCCCGCAATATGCGGACTGGCAAGCCGAGGTCGGGCTGGGCGCTAGCTTTGCCCGCGGCCATTGCCGACACGACTTGCCCAGACGTCATTTCTGGACGGCGGAGTGGTATTTCTGGACGGCCAAGTCCGATGGCCGAGCAGCCAGCCAGTGTGACTGCCTTTCCCTCAAGCTGTATGCTTATCTCAGATCGCCGCCGAACCGTTCTGGTGGCCAGAGGTGCCGCGGGAGCTTTCGTTGCGCTTGAATCACCAAGATGCCGTGTGCGTGCCATAAGGGCTGCGTGTACAGGCTGACACTACGCAGCGGCTCCTGTCATACGGCGGCTACGTGGTAAGGTTCGCGCTCATGTCGCTCTTCTCATGCGATTCGTCTCCGATAGCGGGGCGTGGAAAACGCCCAGCAGTGCTTTTGGCCATTGTCACCGTCGTATCCGATCCGTACACGGTGCGCTCTGCGTTTCTGACTCAGGCCCGATAAGCCGGTACCTGGCATCTACCTGCCGTGTCGGCCAGACGCGGGGGGTCAAGCCAAAGTTTTTCGCGGGCGGGATCAGTCGACGGAATCATCCCGTTACACAACCTATTGATTCCTGCAAACGGGTCAAGCGTTCGGCACCGTTTTCGGCACGATTGCGCGGCGCATCATGCTTGACAACCTGGCATGACGATAAGGGATCGTCGCGTAGCGATGTTCCAGGAATGAGCTCCACCTCGGACCCTTGTGCCCTGCCCACGCGCAGACCACGATAGAGCCACTGCGCGCCCTGTGAGAGCATAGTTCGCGATGGCGAGGTGCTGACATAAAGAGTTTACATGGGCCGGATTCTGACGGTGGATCGGCAATTTTACCGGAAGGAGTGTTTACGAAAGCATCCATGCGGACGCCACGGAGCCAAGACCCTTTTAGAAACCGACGGGATGGCCAGGCCTGGGACCTCGATGACGCACTAGTCCTGTTCCAGTCAACAAACACCGCTCCTCACCCCCCGTCGCACGCTCTTGTACGTGATGCTCAGAGGTCCCGAGGCGTCCCCGTCAGGTCGAGCGCTGCCCTCTGCCCTGGGCTCGCAGCTCTACCGGGTCAGGTGGCAGTCACCTCGCCCTGGCTCACGGTAAACGCCCTGGCAGCACAACCGGCTGACACGCTGGCTCGATTTCCCCGATACAAGCCGGTTCGCTCTGTATCAGGGGTCCACACCCATTTGCCGTATGCACCGAGCGTCGCGAGCGAGGGTCAGCCAGTCAGTGGCCCGGCCGGCCGCATGCAACAGCAGTTTGCACAACAGACCCGGACCGACCGTGCATGCACAGTGGCGTGCGTGCTGCGTTGATCCCTTGCTTGCTCTTTCGTTACTGCCTGCTGTCATCCACTCCATTGTTATCACCACCTGGTTGCATCCGGTCGTTGCCGTTGACACACTTCTCGCCGCGACATCGACAATCAACCGTTAACGCTGTTTCGGAACCTCTTGTGCCGGCGTTGTTGTCGCCCGTCCTTGTTCCGAACGACGACTCTTACACGGGTCGGTTTTCAACTTCCCCCTGTTGTCTCGACCACCGGCTCGCCGCACACTGGGCCACCCTCGCACACTGCAGTTGTGATATCAATCCGCGGTTGTTCGACAGCGAGGACGTCAAAGGTCAGAGCACAGGACCAGCGCGGGCCATACGACGGACCGCATCCATCTTTCGGCAGAGGATAGCCCATCCTCACACTCAATGGCGACGAGCGTAGCGATACCACAAGGGCCGAGAACGAACTTGGACAAGGTAAGTCCTGTATCCGTACGGCTCAAAGAGTGTGGGATGAGGGACCGCCGTGCTGGAATGGTCTGGCGATCAAGGAGACGGGGAGGAGGATCGACCGGGAGGGTCGAGGCCAATTTAGCGTGGACAAGATGCCTTTGGGCCTGTCATCCCTTTGGGACACGAGACACTCGGGCCCCATCCTTTGCATCTTGCACCCGCTCCTGGGCCCGAGCTCGCTGTTCTCTCCGCCCATCATTCCAACCGCACCCTTTCCACACTCTTTCTTTGCACTGTCACCCTGTCCCTCCTCGCGATACCTGCTGATCACAACAAATCTTATCACCGACAATCATCCACCCGCGCATCCTCCTCCCGCTCCATCCACTCCCATTTGCGCCAATCCCGTACGCGCCTCGCTTCGCACTCCGCCCGATGGCAACACCAGCAGCAGTCCACAGCACACACGACACACCGTCGCCTCCCCTCGACATCTACCTCCTCTTCCTCTAGATCCCCCTCCAACCCCCGTCGGCTCGCAGTCGCGCCGTCCTTCGACCCTTCCGCGGCGCCCTTGCCTCGCCAGTCGCTGACGCACGCCCTGCCTCAAACTTACCAACAAGCGGGGACGGCGCCTCCTTACCGCTCGGCCGCATTGCGAGCGAGCCTCACGCGCCGCCGATCATCTTATCCTCCCGCTACCACACCCAGCTCGTCTGCCTGGTCCTTCCCCGACAGCACCACCACCGGTTCTGACGTGAAAGTCAATCCAGACTTCACCTTCGATTCAGCACAGTCCTTTGGACCGTTCGACACGCCGGACTCAGGCATGGCAGGCATGGGCTGGGATGGCCTCATCAACTTTGACAGCATGACGCCGCAGGCTACGCCGAACAAGGTCAGCGCGGTGGTCGACCCAGCGAATGGCTCTTCGAAACCGAGCTCGGGCGGCCAAGCGATGTCTCGCGCAAGGTCAGAACCGGGGGAGCACAAGGACGCAGGAGCGGTCTTGAAACCCGGGGTGTTGACTACGTCCGGGAGGTTCGCGCAAACAGCGACGGACATGGCGTGGAAGACGATCCTGGGCAGTGTGGTCGAGGTTGAGGGCGTTGGGGAGATAGGCGTGTGTAGGGTCTTGCAGGAGATCTGGAAGCGGGGCGGAGGAGATATGGTACGTGGCGATGGCCAGATCTGGATCCTTGGGAATCTGACATTGACCCTTAGGTGACGGCGCAGAGCCTCTGGTCGAGCATCATCATGACCCTCTCTCTGCCTTCTTCTTCGGAGACGTCGATACGTATATCGACGCCCTCGGCTCAAGCTTCGACAGCCCTGCAGGAGCTCTACCGCCTCACGCTGAAACACTGGGAACCGGCGATCTTCTCGGGACTACTGGCGCAGTATAACACACCTGGTACGCCGACGGCTGCCGCACCCGACATCGACTTCCCGTCTGTCTCCGCACCCAAGTACGGCGCTTCGACGCCCACTCGCGAATTTGACGCGTCTTTTGCACAGTGGACGAACGTCACACCCGGTCTCGGCGGAGATTTCAGCGCATTGTTTGGTGGGTCAACAGGTCTCACGCCGCGAAACTCGATCTCGCACCCCTCAAACCTCGGCCAATTCGAGTTCCACTTTGACGAGCGGCCAGCTGCAACCGAGTCAGCGAGCGGGATCGATGAGATCCTGGCGTCGATGGAAGAAGGCCAGCAGGCGGACGAGAGGGAAATTTTCCTCGCTGCTGCAACGCAGACGATGCCGCGTGACAACGTGGCGTTGGCCCGACCGACCGCAAAGGCCCATCTTCAGAACACGATGAGCGCAAACTCGAGCTCGACTCCGGCGTTCCAGCTGCCCACGCCCGAGACTGATTCGGACGCAACGGGCCACACGCCCCGGTCGAACCAGTCGGAGAGGGCTTCTCACTTCTCCCCGGACTCGATGGCTTCGCCATATGTCACAGGATCAAGCGGGACCGCTTCAGCGATCTCGAAAGATCTTTCGATGACTACGACGACGAATACAATGCTCAACGCGGCGTCGGCCCCGGTGGCCGGATCGAGCATGAGCCTGAACAGGACGACTAGCAGAGCGGCCCACCCGACCAGTTTAGTGATGCCTACCGAGGCATTCGTCCCTCCCCCGCCGATGTGCATGTTCTTCAACCCATCTTTCCGCGATCTGCAGCAGGGCAAAGTTGGCGTGTGGAAGGGCGATCTTGAGCTCATGGGCACCTCGGGTGGAACGTTCAGTGTCCTGATTGTGGGCGAAGAGGTCTCGGGCCACTTGTGGTGAGTTCGCCGCGGTCGCCGCGCCAACAATGGATTGAACGCTGAATTGTAGGCAATCGCATCAGTGGGCGCCCAAGTTGACGCACCCGCCAGAGGTCGGACCCGACACCCATACATCGTCGTTCACCAGCAAGATGATCCCCGTTGCGTACCTCGCTCGGGAGGGCTTCACGCCTGTCACGATGGGCATGGTGCTGTGCAACGACGACAAGATCCAGGCGTTCGTGTCGATGGTGCAGAGCATGCACTCGGAGGGGGTGGTGAGTGCACACTGGCTTCGTGAGGTGATTTCCGGCTGATCCCAGGCATTCCATCTGCCCAACCCGGCCAACTTGCCTATCGTCTTCCTGCCTGCCAAGTTTGACCCGCACGACCAGCTCCAACGGCTTGGTATCGCTTACATGACCAAGCCGGGCGCCCCGATACCCGGGGGACTACCCAAAATCGCGCGCTCGCGGCCGGCAGATGCGCCGCCCCCAGCTGAGCCCAAACGCAAGAAGCGAAGGCAGAGCATGCCGGCCCAAGCGAGCGTCAGCCCGGGGCAGAGCAAAAGGAGGGCTGCGGTCGTGGACGCGAGGGCCAAGCACGGCACCCTGGCGGAGGAGGCGGAGGACGGTACGGGCTAGACGAAAACCGGACCGCTGAGCGATTCGTGTCCGGCGTGGCGGACAGCAACCGCAGGGCGCGGAAGGACGCCAGGCCAAGAGCACAAGACAAAATGAAGAAGAAGAGGGCGGCTTGGAAGAAGCAAATTTAACGACAACTTGACAACACATACACGGACTCTCGGTCTCGGCTAACATACTGGAGCATGGCGACAAACGACACTCACGACGACCGGGTTACTCTCCACTCTCTTTCTATTCTAGGCTCTCCATCATGACTACGACTGTTTTCGGGCGACCTGGGCGAGCAGCGCATACACGACAAAGTATATACACGGCGCGGTGGGAGTGTGCTCAGTGATAGGCATACACGCATGGAGGATCGAGGTGTGGTCTGGTCGGCGCTGGGTCTACGTACATGCCCCTGCGCGGAGGCAGCCAATTCGACGGGAGAATTTTCTGTAGCAAGCCTTATACACGCTAGGCACAGAATCAGAACTATGCAGGTCATGCCTGCTGCTGGTTACAGACTTTGGCGTAGCGAAGAGGAGTAGCATCGTTCTGCGTGAGGTCGCGTCAAGTGAGCAGAGCAGGTGCTCGGGAGGATCGACGCCACGGACGGAAGCAAATTACCGGGTGTGAGGTCGTGCGGGCGGTCTCCGGCCGGTTCCGTCATTCGTCAAGTGGTGACTTGTTCATCCCGGACATTCCAGACACCACTTCTCACCCCATCCTCCACAGCCATGTCGTTTGTCGGAGTGAGTGACGGCGCGGAGAAGATCTGCTAGGTAGCAAAAAAGTCTCAGAGGCTGATCATAGCGTCTGACACGGCCAACAGTCGCTGCGGCCGCTATCGCAACGGGCTACACGGTCTACACCGCCCAGCCTGCTCTGGCGGATGACGCCGCGCCGCGGTCTTCCTTTGGAGCCCGTCCGGGACGGGCCAGCAACGGTGACAAGGTGGGATAGACTGCACGGGAGGTGTTGGACCAGCTGACGGCAGCTGCCGATATACGAAACGAACGCGGAGCCGCTGGTGACGCTCGTCGAGGTGGACAACCCGCTTACGCCGTACATTGCCCAGGCGCGCATCACCACGACGGACGCGCTAGCGAGCACGAGTGCGGTGGTCAAGACTGGTGTCTCGCGATGGATCGACTTTGAGCGTAAAGCCGAGCGTGAGTTGGACGAACTTCATCAATATGACGCCGCGGTGTGGGCGTGTTGCCGAAGACGCGATGGAGTTTGAGTTGTTGGAAAGCCGCTGATATTCAGGAGAAATCAAGAGTGTGCTGCCTGCGGACGAGGCGCTTACCCCGGGCATCATCTACGTCTTGATCGCTGGCCTGTCCGGCTCGGTCCTCACGCGCACGCGGGCCTTCCCGATCCGCTGGCTCACTCCGCCCCTGTTCACCCTCGCCGCGATGCCCTACTTCCTGCCGAAGACGGCTCACAACCTGCGGTCATACCTGTCCGACGTCGAGGACCAGTACGCCCCCGCCCTCGCGGAGAAGCACGACATCCTCAACTCGCGGCTCTCGATGCACTGGGAGATGGCCAAGGACAAGCTCGGCTCCGCGAGCGAGGAGGCACAGGGTCTAGGACAACGCGCCGTGCGCGGTATCGAGAGCAACACGGGCCTCAAGATCGGCGATGCGCTCAAGCGCGGACAGGACAAGGTGCACGAGCAGAAGGAGAAGCTGGCGGGCGGGGTGCGCGTCGGCGCCGAGCCCGTCAAGATGGAGACGGTGGGCTTTGTGGTCGAGACGAAACCGGTCGCGGAGATTGTTGCGCCCGTGCAGGCTGACGCTGCGCCCGTGGCGATCCCGAACCCCAGCTTGAACGCCAAGGCCGAGGTGGAGAAGCCGAATGTGGTCGCGGCCAAGACGCCCGAGGCGGCCGTGCAGGCTGTGGTCGCGGAGGAGGTCATTCCGGGAGCGGTCCCTGTCGCTGCTACCTCTGCGCCGATCCCGACGCCGGCACCCCAGGTGGCCAAGCCGGTCGAGACGAAGCCCAAAGAGGAGAACAGGCGGTTGGTCTAGGTCAGATTTGGTCTGGAGAGGACGTCGGACAAGACTCGGGAGGTGTAAAATGACTAGCTCGCTGGGGCGCATGATGGATGCGACATGCATTCGCGTCAGTGATGTGGTCATGGCTGGCCGCTCGTCGCGACTGTTGGGAGGGCACTCGAGCGCTCTAGATGAAGGAAGCAGAGACCCTATGCTGGACTGTACTCGGAACCCGCCTTGATCAGCTGAGATCGATTTGCCACTGTGACCAAGTGCCACACGATCCCGGTGGTGTAATGCCGGTTTCGGTGAAATTTGCACGGAATCAGAAATCCTTCACGGCAAAGGGGATCACTGGGGGCGGGTCGGGGGTGGGTTGGGTGTGACGGCCCACCGGGCAGTCCACCGCCAGCCAGAGCCAGAACCAGAGCCAGAGCCAGAGCCCAGGCGGCGACAGAGGGCAAGCAAGGATTGGACACGCTCAGCCCGCTGGCCAACTTTTTGTGGCTCCAGCTTTCTTATCCCGATTTCCACCTTTCCCCCCCTTCTCTCACCCCTTTAAAAGGCCCATTAAAAAGGTACATCCTATCGACAGCTACGCTCGCATAGAACTCGTCAACTCACGCACAGCCACTCTATCCGCCAAAATGTCCGCTGAAGATGTCTACGAGGGTGCCATCGGTATCGGTGCGTTTCGCGTTCAGCTTTTTCTCCAGCAAGCAGAGACGCAGAAGTGAAAGGAGAACAGTCGGACTGACGCGGCAGATCTCGGTACCACCTACTCGTGTGTCGGTGTCTGGGCCAACGACCGAGTCGAGGTGAGCACGAACGAGGCGGCGGACGGAGAGGACACGCGCTGACGGGCAGATCATCGCCAACGACCAAGGAAACCGAACCACCCCTTCTTACGTCGCCTTCACCGAGGGCGAGCGACTGATTGGTGATGGTGCGTGAAGATTTGCCTGGGGCGTCGGGAGACAGGATGCTTATCCTCAGCCGCCAAGAACCAGTCTGCCATGAACCCGACCAACACCGTCTTCGACGCCAAGCGACTTATCGGTCGTCGTTTCGATGACCAGGACGTCAAGAAGGACATGAAGCACTGGCCGTTCGCCGTTGTCGACAAGGACGGATCTCCTTTCGTCGAGGTCGAGTACCTGAACGAGAAGAAGACTTTCTCCCCCCAGGAGATCTCCGCCATGGTCCTCACCAAGATGAAGGAGATTTCCGAGGCCAAGCTCGGCAAGACTGTCAAGAAGGCCGTCGTTACGTGAGTGCTACGGAAAATCTGCGATTTTTGGACGTATGCTGATCCGCAGCGTCCCCGCCTACTTCAACGACTCTCAGCGTCTCGCTACCAAGGACGCTGGTGCGATTGCCGGCCTCGAGGTTCTCCGAATCATCAACGAGCCGACCGCCGCCGCCATCGCCTACGGTCTCGACGAGAAGACGAGCGAGGAGCGAAACGTCCTCATCTTCGACCTCGGAGGAGGAACGTTCGATGTCTCGCTGCTCACCATCCAGGGCAAGGTCTTCTCGGTCAAGGCCACTGCCGGTGACACGCACCTTGGTGGAGAGGACTTTGACAACACCTTGCTCGAGCACTTCAAGGCCGAGTTCAAGCGAAAGACCAAGCACGACATCAGCGACGACGCTCGAGCTCTCCGACGACTGCGATCGGCCTGTGAGCGAGCCAAGCGAACCCTGTCGTCGGTCACCCAGACCACCGTCGAGGTCGACTCGCTGTACCAGGGCGAGGACTTCTCTGCCAACATCACCCGAGCCCGATTCGAGGAGATCAACGCTGCTGCCTTCAAGTCGACGATTGAGCCGGTCGAGAAGGTCCTCAAGGACTCTAAGATCCCGGCCGCCAAGGTCGACGACATTGTCCTTGTTGGTGGTTCCACCCGTATCCCGAAGATCCAGTCGCTCGTCTCCGAGTTCTTCGGTGGCCGACAACTGAACAAGTCGATCAACCCGGACGAGGCCGTCGCCTACGGTGCCGCCGTCCAGGCCGCCGTCCTCACCGGCCAGACTTCGGACAAGACCGCCGACCTCTTGCTGCTCGACGTCGCCCCGCTCTCGCTCGGTGTCGCCATGCAGGGAGACATCTTCGGTGTCGTTCTGCCCCGAAACACCCCCATCCCGTCCAACAAGTCGCGAGTCTTCACCACCGTCGAGGACAACCAGACGACCGTCATGTTCCCGGTGTACGAGGGTGAGCGAACCCAGTGCAAGGACAACCGACTCTTGGGAGAGTTCGAGCTGTCCGGTATCCCGCCCATGCCGCGAGGCCAGGCCGAGCTTGTCTGCACCTTCGAGGTCGACGCCAACGGTCTCCTCAAGGTCTCCGCCCAGGACCGAGCCTCCGGCCGAAAGGCCCACATCACCATCCAGAACTCGGTCGGCCGACTCTCGTCCGAGGAGATCCAGGCTATGATCAAGGATGCCGAGCAGTACAAGAACGCCGACAAGGACTTCTCCGCCCGACACGAGGCCAAGTCCGACCTCGAGGCCTACTTGCACACTTGCGAGCAGACCATCTCTAGCCCCGAGCTCGCTGCCAAGCTTAAGCGAGGAGCCCGAGTCAGCGTCGAGACCGAGATTGCCAAGGCTCTCGAGAAGCTCGAGCAGGAGGACGCCACCGCCGACGAGCTCAAGAAGGCTCAGCTCGGCCTCAAGCGAGCCCTGCAGAAGGCCATGTCCAGCTCCGGTGTTGGCCGATAAGCTATCATCCCTTTTAATCCGTAAACCCACTCGTAGCATCTACCATCTTCTCTCCCCCCTTTGTACAGGCCATATCCGAGATGTGATCGTTTTGGCATGATTCGCAAATAACGCCCTCTGGCGGGTTTCGGACAAGTCGTGACTGGCAGAATTGCTGTTGGACGGGCGCGGCGATTGAGCGACCGGGTGACTACCCGTGATGCAACCTTCGTCGGTCAGATATTTGGTCTGCTCAGCTGTTGTCGGGTTGATCCAGCATCCGCGGGCCCGTCCATGCGCGATCGTCCGGAGTCACGACGTAGACGGACGTGGGGGGCAGCAGGACATGTGGGAGGCATTTGGAGTTCCGAGTAGACCGGGCGCCACTCGGCAACGGCCAGTCCTTGGGTCGTTTCGTTCTGCATCACCTCTACTACCGTCTCACGGTGCTGCTCTCGCGTGACGCTTCCGCTCTGTCGCCTATACGATCCCGACCCCCCGGCCACCTGGTGACAGTTACTCGGTACTGGACTGCACAGGGCCTCGCTGACCGGGCTACGTCTACTGATCCCTCTGATGCACGCCATGACCCCATCAACGGCGCAAGGCTTAAAGGCCTCGCACGTCAGCCTGAGATGGACCGTTTCCCCCGGACTGCGAGTTGTCCGCACTGAAGCTTGAGTTGGTCGAGCCGGTCTCTGATCTTTCTCGTTTATCACCACATTGCCAAAGCGACATGACGTGGGCTTCCCGCATCCGACAGGAGCTGGTGAGCGCGATCGCGGTCTCCGGGGCGTGGCTGATTCCAGACTGGACGACGGCTCGTGTTCAACTTTTTGTGGTACGGGACCCACCTTGGCCTCTGTGAGTGGCAGGCCAACCTCACCCAGCGAAGGCCCCCGGCATGCGAATCTGAGCCTATGCAATGAAAGACGCAGCCCACTGATCACAGTCGCGTATGGGTGGTATTCGCAGTGGAGCAATGCGCGCCTCGCGGCGCTCAATGGCCTGCGGTGGTCGGTCTGGATCTCTCGTGGTGCGGGGCTGGTCCTCGCGTACGATGGAGCGTTGATCCTTGTACCCAGTGAGTCTGCGGTCTACTCACGATAGAAGTCCGCATCTTGCGTACAGTTGCGTCTGATTCGGTTACGGCGCACATGCACGACACGCCCCCCCTTCCCCCCCCGGGGGTCCAAAGCCAGCATGGTGTCGCAGGAGCCCAAGCTGATTGCAAGTGCTGCGCAACCTCATCCGGTACATCCGGCCCAATGTATCCTGGCTCCTCCCCGCCGACGAGAACATCTGGTTCCACCGTCAGGTAGCATACCAGATGCTCTTCTGGACGATGGTGCATACGACGGCGCACTACGTCAACTTCATCAACGTAAGTACGAGCTGGTCTTTGAGGGTATTCGAGACCCAGCATCCGTCTTGCTCCAGGCGTCAGCGATGCCGAATACGTACGTGCGTGGTGTGCTGACCCCAGGTGGAGCGCACGCAAGTGAGGAAGCAGACGGCTGCGGAAATTCACTACACCCAGCCGGGCGGTCTGACAGGCCATGTGTGAGTCGACGCCTCCGCTTCGGAAGGGGACCCTGGGCGGAAGGATTGATCGCAGGATGCTGCTGATCATGTTGCTGATGTACACGACGGCGCATGCCAAGATCCGGCAGCAGTGCTTCGAGGCGTTCTGGTACACCCATCACTTGGTGAGCGGTCTCGCTGCACGTGCTCTATGTCGAGGACGGAGTGAGATCCTTCTCGCCGATCGGCTAGACCCGAGATTTGCGAGGCTCATGCGCACCAAGGGCCTCGACTGACTGCAGGCGTTCTTCTTCATGATTGGCCTGTACACCCACGCGACGGGCTGTTTCGTCCGCGACAGCGTCGATCCCGACTACATTGCCACCTTTCCGTTCTACTCGACCGACCACTGCCTGGGGTACATGTCCTGGCGCTTCACCATTTGGGCCGGCATCCTCGTACGTGCACGGGTTCATTCATTCACCTTTCACTTATCTCGTCCCCTGCGGATCAACTTGTTCTTATCGAATCGAATTGTTCACTGAGGGCAGTACCTCGGGGAGAGAGTGTACCGCGAGCTCCGGGCGCGGCGCAGCACGACGATCACCAACGTCCGGCTGCATCCGTCAGGCGCTCTCGAGCTCCGCTTCGTCAAGCCGTCGATGAAGTACAAGGCGGGGCAGTGGTTGTTCCTCAACTGCCCGGAGGTATCCAAATTTCAGTGGCATCCTTTCACGATCTCGTCGGCGCCTGAAGATCCGTTCATCTCGGTGCATGTTCGACAAATCGGAGATTTCACCAAGGCCTTGGGCGCCCGGCTCGGCGCGAGGGAGGGCGCAGCGAAGATGCTGATGACGCCCGGAGAGAAGTATGAGCTGGACGACGAGAAGGGCGGGTATGGTCGGCGGGGGGACTTCATCGAGATCAGTCCGGGGATGGGGCTGAGTTTGCCACAGCTGCGGATCGACGGGTGAGAGGGCGTGCGAGGACGCAATGGTCGGACTGATGATAGACCGTTCGGCGCCCCGGCGGAGGATGTGTTCAAAAGCGAGGTGGCGGTGTTGATTGGGGCGGGGATCGGCGTGACGGTGAGTGGATCTTCCGGCTCTCCTACGTGCAGAGAACGCGCGGCATCGTGGCGCTGACGAGCTGCCATTCGCTAGCATCCTCAAACATATCTGGTACGCCCAGCGGTCGGGCAAGCTCGGCGCGCTGCGTCGGGTCGAGTTCATTTGGTCATGCCGGGACACAGGCTCGTTTGGCTGGTTCCAGACGCTGCTGGAAGAGATCGAAGAGGCGCAGACCGATCGTAAGTGGGTCAGGCATGCCTGACAGGCGTTTCGCTTGAGCTGACGGCCAGCTAACTTCCTGCGCATCTCGGTAGGTATTTGGCGGACCATTTTATTGCGCTTCCCCTGACGACTAGATATACCTCACGCAGAAGCTGGACCAAGATACCGTGCAGAATATCGCGATCAACGACGTAGGGCAGGAGTACGACCCCCTGACGCTCCTTCGTAGTAGGACGCTATTCGGCCGCCCGGACTTTCGCAACATCTTCTCGACGCTCAAGACGAGCATCCAGGGAGGATCTTTCTTGCCTGGAAGGGAGGCCACATTGAAGACCAGACTCGGCGTGTACTTCTGTGGGGTGAGCGATGCGTCGGGAGAGGTATTTGCAGAGCTGAACGCCCAGCCGAACCCGCTTGCGAGGGTCATCAAGGCCGAGGCGCTTAAGTGTAAGACGGATAGCATTGAGGTCCGCTTCGCCAAGGAGCACTTCTGAGTTTCATAGTGATACGCAGTCCAGCGGCTAGGCCGTTATGGTGACGATGGTGAAGGACGGCCCGGGGCAGACGTGAGGCGGAGGGACAACACGAGATGTGGCGGGTCTCAGTATAATCGTTAGCTGCCCACGAGGCGGGAGAGCAAGTATCCTACCGTCTCAACAACGAGCATGCATGCAGAATGGACCTGAACGTGACACTATCCTGAGGACATTGTCCGCCTTTCTCCACGTTGTGCGCCAGAGAACGCAGACTAGCGGTCGCCCAACTTGAGGGGCAAGAACGAGACGGGTCTTTGGTCTCGGCCGTGCCTGGCGAGATTGCCGCGATGCTGCCACGACGAACCGAACCGTCAATAACCACCGCATTTGCGCACTTTGTCGTGCTTGCCTTGCTTTGTCCATCGACCTGCCCTTGCATCGCCCCGACGCTCCACGCAGCATGTTCGAGCCGCACCTGATCAGCCATGCGAACGATCACACACATGACGAAAATAGCAACAGGGAAGGGGAGAGCCTGTTGGATGAGCTGGACAAGATCGCGCCTATAAAGAGCTTTGATGCGTTTCCAAAAGTGCGTGGAGAGTCTATTAAAGCCAGTCTTAGGTAGGTTCCACGCTCATGACAGGTCCAGTCGACATATACGAGCCAGTCGCGGCGCGGGGGGGTGCTGACTGCGCTGGTCGCGTCCATCATCTTCTTGCTGGTCTTGGTGCGTGGAGTCTCTGGGATGCGACTGGAAAGACGTTGACGGCAGAATGACCTGGGCGAGTATCTGTACGGAACGGCGGACTATGCCTTCACAGTGGACCAGGAGCTAGAGAGGGACTTGCAGTTGAATGTGGACCTGACGGTCGCTATGCCGTGTCATTGTGCGTTGGCATCCGGCAGAGAAACACGGCTAATGCCCAGACTTGACAATCGATTTACGGGATGCAGTGGGCGACCGCCTGCACCTCAGCGACGAGTTTGTCAAGGACGGTGTGAGTAATCTGCTCATCCTCACCCATCCACTCCCCGCCCGACACCTTTCAGCCTTCACCGCACGTGTACACGACACCCCCGTGATGCCCGTCAGCCGTGACTCATCCCAGACCAAATTCGATCCCGGCAAGGCCATCTCATCCGCCCTGTCCCCACATCCCTCCTCCGCATCGGACATAATCGCCGCCTCTCGTCGGCGTACCCCAAATCAACGGCGCAGGCTGAACGGCATCCAACGCCTCTTCTCTCTGGGCCCCAAGAAGAAACGGCAGCCAGCATACCGCCCCACGACCGACAAGCAGCCCGACGGACCCGCGTGCCGGATATACGGCAGCGTGCGCGTCAAAAAGGTCACGGCCAACCTGCACATCACGACGCTGGGCCACGGTTACATGAGCTTCGAGCACACCGACCACCAGCTCATGAACCTCAGTCATGTCGTTCATGAGTTCTCGTTTGGCCCGTTCTTCCCGGCAATCAGCCAGCCGCTGGACTTGACGTACTCGCAGACGGAGGAGCGTGAGTGGATCCTGGCGGTCCAGACCGCGCTGGGTGGTCTTCAACTGGGCTTGTGCTGATTGTAGCATTCACGATATTCCAGTACTTCTTGCGCGTGGTGCCGACGACGTACATCGATTCAAACCGACGCAGACTGGCCACATCGCAGGTGAGTCATATCCGATCGAGGTGGGAGGGGCGAGTTGCTCACATCAGTACGCCGTGACGGACTACTCGCGCTCGTTCGAGCACAACAAAGGCGTGCCCGGCATCTTCTTCAAATACGACCTGGAAGCGCTAGCTTTGACCATCCGCGAACGCACCACCAGCTTCTACCAGTTCCTCATCCGTCTGGTCGGTGTCATTGGTGCGTATCCTAAATCCAGGCTCGGCCGCGGGCCGATGCAGACTGTCGCTGACAGCAGGCGGAGTGTGGACTGTAGCGGCCTTTGGTCTGCGGGTATTCAATCGAGCCCAAAAGGAAGTGTTCAAAGGTGGGAAGTCGGAGAAAGAGTACATCCCCTCTGCGATCCCTGGCAATTCTCCGGCACCGGGATACGAGAACAGTACGAGCTATTTCCCCGGGTCGAGAGCCATGTCCCGCGCGGCGAGTTATGCGTCGGGTAGAGGGGCAAGCTCGGAGGGTTTGGGAGACTGGAGGAGCAGGTGATGGGCTTCTGCCTGTTTGGACGTGGCCTCAAGATCTTGCATGGACCCTGATCAACAATGCATGCCGTAGCCAAGCCGCTTAAGCTTGATTTCCCAAGTCACTTGAACCAGGCTGCGCGCCAGAGGTCGCCTCAAGGGGCTCTGGTGATCAAAGTTGGGCCAGCTGTGCTCCGCTGCAGAGTTCAAGCTGCACCCAAGTTTAAAGGCGACAATGTACGTGGTCAGACCACGTCGATGTCCATCTGCGAGGTCACTGCGCAGACTCGGTGGTAGCAGTCGTGCGAGGTGATATGCATATGCCGGGGGCAACACCCCTCACACCCACCCCTCTCAGCAGAGGCGCGACGCCGACCGAAGTGCCACGCGAGATTTGCAGAATTCAAACGAGCTAATTGGTGGAACCCTGCGCCTGTCCACCCACTCATCTCTTACTTGCACCTCGTCGTCGATTCCTCCGATCACACCCATCACCCCATCATGGCATACCAAGGACGAGACGCCGTGTACAAGGACGCGCCGTATGTCGAGGTCAACCCGCTGCCGTCGAGCGTCCCGCCCGTGGACGAGCTGGGCACGACGTCGGCCCCGCTCAAGAGCGCTTCGTTCTTCATCGGCCAACATTGCAAGGAGGTCAACGGTGCGCCATGGCGGGATGGTGGAGGTTGAGAGGGGCGCTGATGGTAGAGGATTTCATGCTGTGCAAGCAGGAGAACAGGGATCCGGAGCATTGTTTGAAGGAGGGACGGAAAGTGACGAGATGCGCGGCGGACTTGTGAGTGTCGCGCGGTCCGGGTCGGCAAGGCGGACGCGGACGCGGATATGTTGGCCTTGCGGCATAAGAGATCAAAGGACAGAGCACACCGAAGACCCTACAAACGGTGGGAGGCAGCGCGCTGATAGACAGGATCACCAAGCTGAGGGAGAACTGCCTGGCCGAGTTTGATGCGCACTGGAAATGCCTGGAGATGAACAACCAGGTGAGTGAGGGCGGCCAACCAGAAGTCTTAGAGGGGCATGGGCGGGACCAGGCGCGAGGAGGTCAAGAACACAAGGACCGCTTGCACTGCGGTCAAGTCGGGCAGTGCAGAGTCGAGCGCGACGCAGTGGACGGACGGAACAGGAAGAGACAGGGTCCCCTCAAACGTCATCCCGCGGCCGTTCCTTCACTCAACGTCAAGCCCCTACATTGACCCGCGATGCACGCAGCCCCGTACACCGCTGACAGCAGTACTTTTATGCCTGCCGAAAGCAAGAGAAGTCATTAAACCAATGCGTCTTCTCCAAGCTTGTGAGTCCTCGTAACGCGCGCCTACCACACTTGGAGCACTTGCTGTAAAGCCGCTTACGCCAGAACCTGACCAAAACGATTCCCGGCACACCCGAAGGCTCCGTGCCGATCCACGAGAAGAAGTCGCCAATCTTCAAGCCATTGCAGAAGTAGATGTGCACTTGTGATCCTCCGGCACAGCTAGCACGGGACAGTCCTACAAATACACCTGCTCGGCGGAGGGCGTATCGCGCCGCCGGGCATGCATGCAGCGGATGAAAATATGAGTATAGCATTCAGGCTCTGTGCGGCCGGCTCGACGCCTAGTGTCTAGTAGCTGAGCGTTTCTATCAGCTTGTCCAGCACGCGGATCACGTCGGGCTGGTAGAAACGCTCGAAAGTGAGGGGGATGGGCGTGCTGCCGTCAGCAATCGCCTGCCATGTTAAGACCAAGGCGACTCACTCCCACCCGCTGACGACCCCGATTGGCGCCTCGAGGTACTCGAACGACCGCCGCCCCACCTCCCCAGCGATGTTGTTGCCCACGCCGCCGCTCTTGCCTGCCTCGTGTACAATCACCATCCTGCCTGTCTTCTTCACTGTCTCCGCGAGCGCCGCGTTGGGCAGCGGGTTCATGGAACGCACGTCGATGAGCTGGATCGAGGGCGCTGGATTTGGCGGGCGCAACTTGGCGGGGAAGAAGGGAAGGAGGGACGGGGGAGGGTTTTGCAGAAGCCGTATGGCCCGGACTGGGGTTAGCAGGTGTCGTCTTGTTTGTGACGTTGTTGAGCGCACTGCAGGTGTACAACGGCGTGCCGTACGAGACGAGCGTGAGGTCTGACCCCTCGCGCAGGACCTCTATATCGCCCAAGGGCAACGTATAGTCATCTACCGGCACTTGCTCGACTGCGGTCAGTGCGGTCCGGTCCTTGCGCCAACACCCGTCAAGCAGGCCACACACCAGCAGCGCGGTACCTGTAATGAGCATGCCTCTTGGTGCCGAGAATGACGCCAGCTGAGGAACTCACAGAATCTTCGGCTCGAGCACGAGCGTCGGACTAGGATCCCGCACCGCGGCAAGAAGCAGCCCTTTGGCTTGGATGGGTGTACGTGGTATGACCACCTTCAGTCCGGCAGCGCCCAGGAAGTACCCCTGAGATCAGCGGCCAGGATCAGACGCACTCGGGGCGCTGCAACCTTACCTCTGGACTCTGAGAGTGGTACAGCGCGCCGTGGCCGACACTGCCTATTGGCGCGCGGAATGTCAATGACCCGCCGTGCAGGGGATACGAACCGCCGCTGGCGTAGTGCTGCTTGGCCGCCTCGTTCACGAGCTGAGGTGAGTCGTTGACCCTTGGTCGTGCCCATCGGTCTCACCTGATCGAAGGCCGGGAAGATCTGGCGTTAGCGTCGACGAGAGGACTCGATAGCCGTGGTCATTCTCCTCCAGTACTATTCCCACCTCGCCTCGTACTCCCCGGCGCGCATGCGACCTCCTCGGAGCCCTTCGCTACGTTGGTTTACGCGCCTCGCGGCCCACTCACATAGTCCCCAAATTGGATCTCGCCAATCGCACACCCGCCCACACTCGCATACCCGATCCCGAACCCCGCTATCCCCTGCTCCGTCAACGGCGTGTTGAACACCCGTTTCTTGCCAAACTCATCCATCAGCCCCACCGTGCACCTAAACACGCCCGTCTCGACATCCTCGCCAAAGACGATCGCCTTGGGGTTGGTCGCGAGCGCCGTGCCCAGCGCGTCCCGGATCGCCTGGTGCAGATTCATTTGCCGCGTCTCGCGCCCGCGGCCGTGTGCGCCCTTGAGGCCGTGGCCGTCCGTGAACGTCAGGCCGGGCGTGGCGAGCGCTGCGGACGGCGTGGTAAGGAGGAGCTCGGACGAGCCGAGGGAGGGCTCGT
>CAUG01000225.1:0-20911 GCA_000442785.1 Papiliotrema flavescens NRRL Y-50378
GTTTCTTGGGCCCGCCGCCGCGTCTCAAGCATTAGATGACGGTGAGAAAGCGCATGATCCGCGTTGAAACGGGCCTGCGCCGTCTCCGACCCCGTCCTCTGGCGATCCGCCGCCACTCGCCATCAAACGGAGGGGTTGCCACCCTGACTTTCACCATCAGATGCAAACGCGGAAATAGCGTTTGCTTCACGCAGACACACAACATCATGCATCACAACTTCCCCACACCCCGCACATGATGACCGACAGCGAGATGTTCACGACTTGCCTCCTCGTACAACTCGTTGCGACTGTAGCTCTGTGATACTCGAATCGTCGTATCTGGCTCAAAAAATGGCCAAATCGCAGCGTCGAGCGGCGAAACTGGCAGCTGTCGACCACGAGACATTACTCGTGCAATCACTGCCGGCCAATTACCCATGCATACGCTCACAATCCGGATGGACAAACGACCCTTCTTCCTCTTATCGATCCCGACCTATACCGGATTAGCGACTCACTCCTAGGTAAACCTGCCAGTCTTCCGGGTATGACTTGGGGTGCCCCTCTGCGCCTTCCTGGGGCTCAAAAACGCCGTCCTGGCCTACAGCATCGGGGACTCGAACCCCGCGCGAGAGCAAGCTTATAGCCCTTCCGGACTCCACTTTCGTCGTCAATCATGGGAAGCTCTCATGTTAACCCCTACACCAATGCTGTTTTCCAGCATGCTGTCAGAGCGCAAAATGGCTTTGTGTACCCTGGCAGAGACATGGGGTCTCTAGGACAAAAATCGAGGTAGAACGAGGCAAAAAACCGCGGCGGAGTGGGACACCACGTCAGACATTGAAGAGGGCCGCGTGCATCGTGTGCATCGAGGTGATCCCACTGTCGTGCCTTGCATCGCCTGCAGCACTGCATCATTGCATGCGAGGAATGCGGAAAAGCGCCTTCGGCAACATGTCTGCCAAGGCCAAGATTGAGAAGAGTAGTGGATGACGATTTCCGAAACGCGACGCGTCTGTTTCATCATTGAGCGTCCATCAGCATCCCTTTTAGCACCTGATGTCGGCCATCACTGCTCTTGAGGATGAGAGCGACCCGACGTATACCCACTTCGCGCATCGGCAAGAATTCGTGAGGCTGTTGGACGGCTTCCTAGAGCTGGATTTGAGAGGAAATGTGGGACAAAGGGATCATGAAGAAGAGGACCGGCTGGTGGACCAGCTCGGCGATATAGTGAGTACTTGATCTTGTTTGATGCTGCTCGACGACGCATGCACGATGCTCCACGCATACTGTGACTGACACTAGAGTAGCTCGACTACTATCTGCCGCTACCCGGACTACTCGACCCGTCGCTCCATGAAATCGTTGGCCCACTGATCGCCGTCTTGGCTCCCGCTTTGACGTCACTAGCCGTTGAGCCCTCATCACGTATCAACGAGGGCCGTCTACACCGGGTGGGAAAGGTGATCAACTGGGTGGTCAAAGTCAGAGGTTGGAAGGCGATAGGTGAGCTCGAATCTCGAAACGCTGAGCTGACAAGCAGTCTCGCACTTTCCCTCAGGCATCTCCAACCTACCTGTCCTCGTAACGCTCCTTTCCCCTCCAGCGACCGCGTCATCATCAAGTACTCCGGATACACCCCACCACCCACTCCTCTCCTCACGAGATGCATGGCCACTCCGAGCGGTTCTGCTCCTATGGCTGGCCTTGCTCCTCACCGTACCGTTCAACCTCGCTGCCCTGTCGTCCGATCACGAGATCAGTCCTCGGATATCTAATCGGTCCTTCGACGCCCTGTTCGCCCAACCCACATCGGAACTGGCCGCGCGGGTCGTACTTCTAGCACTTCCGCTGCTTCAGCGGCCCGGGATTGAGGGGAGATACGCCGCGCTCGTTCTAGCTCGGCTGTACTCGCGCTCGGACGTTGTTGGGTCGCTCCCTGGATTTCTGGCCTGGGCGGAAACTGAGCTGCAAGAGGGCGACCGCGATACGGAGGCCAACTTTGTCGCGTCCTTGCTCGAGCTTTTAGCGGTGCTACCGGGACTGCTCGCGGCGGAGCACCTGGCGACGCTCGAGGGGTTTATCCAGGGGGATCTGTTACCCCATTTACGAGGAAGCAGGACGGCTGCTGGGAGCGGACTGGTGCGGAAGCTGGCGGTCAAGGCAAGAGGTCGGTGGTGGATTGCGAGGCTGGGACATGGCCGTACACAAAGTGAGGCGTTCTGTCGTTCATTGCTCACAGCTAACGCACCAGGCACAGCCTCCGAAGACGAAGACCTTCCAGATGGCCTCGAGGAAGAGCTAGACGATCTGATGGCTGGCCTCAGTGACAAGGTGAGTGCTAATCAGTCTGTCTTTGGATAATCCAGCCTGACCGCAGGACACCATCGTCCGCTACTCTTGCGCAAAGTATCTAGCCCGCTTATCAGCCCTCTTACCCCCTTCTTTCGCCGAGCAGATCGTCATTGCCACGATCAATCTGTTCGCCGGTACCGAGGACGAACCGGTCATCGACACTGCATTTGGCGTCATCGTTGACCCAGGAGGGACAGCATCCGCGGGCGGGACGATGGGATTCGGCGGCGCCGAGTCGGTGCGGGGCGAAGCACGATGGCATGGATGCTGCCTGGCGATTGCGGAATTGGCCAGGCGTGGTCTAGTCAAGGATGACGATGCCATCTCGGAGTCGGTGCAGTGGGTGATCAAGGCGAGTCTTGCATGGAGGCGCAGCTGAAGCCACACTCTAATGCTAGGCTTTGACCTTTGATTTACGGCGAGCATCCCACTCGATCGGCGCGAACGTTCGAGACGCGGCGGCCTACCTTCTCTGGTCACTTTCACGCGCCTGCTCGCCCACCGCTATAGCTCCTTTCGCCGCAGACATTGCCACCTCGCTGATCCGCGTGGCCTGCTTTGATCGGGAGGTGGGCGTGCGGAGAGCGGCAAGCGCAGCGTTCCAGGAGGGCGTGGGTCGGCTTGTGAGTTGGTGTACACGTCTGCCGGGTGGCTAATTCTGACGTGCAGGGCTTGTATCCAGAAGGTATCGATGTTCTGGGCAAGACCGACTTCTACAGCGTCAGCGTCAGGCGGATAGCATTCTCTGCAGCGGCTCCGTCTGTTGCTGCGTGAGTGGGATAAGTAGGCTGAGTCCGGCGCTGATGTCAGGCACACCGTGTATCGCAACCCGATGCGCGACCATTTGCACTATATCACTCTCCGGCACTGGGACAGCGCTATGCGGCACCTGGGTGCCGCGGCGTTACGCGACTTGTTGAAGCTGGGCATACCTGAGGATTTGCAAGACTCCATCGACCGAGAGGTGGGTGAGCCCATTTGATTAGAGCTGACTTCAGACCAAGCAGCTTCCATCGCTGGACGCAGCGGATGTACATGGCGCGCTGCTTGCATTGACGGAAATCGTCAGTATGTTGCCAGAGGACGATGGCAGACGGGCGACCGTGAGTTGTACTTAGATCAACATCGCGGACTGACAGTCAGATCATGCACTCCATGTCGACCATCCGCCCAGCCGCCCTCGTCTCGTCTCAAGCCGCGGAAGTCGTCGAAGCTGCCTGCGATCTTATAACGGCCTCTCTGTCCGGCGTGTGCCTTGGGAGGACTACGGTGGACGAATTGGTCTATCACTACCTGGATCTGGTTATAAAAAGGAAAGAGTCGGAGTGCTACGAGGCTGCAGCGAGAATGATCGGACGTCTGAGCGAGCTCCGGCCGGCGAACAAGGAGATTGACCGGTGCGTTTGGTTTGACACCGGTGCGGATGAAGCGGCTGATCAACAGCTTGACGGTGATGATTGGCTCACCGCGACCGATTCCACGGCAGATCGCGACGCTCATACTGGGCCATGT
The DNA here is from genome assembly GCA_000442785.1 of Papiliotrema flavescens NRRL Y-50378. NCBI lineage: Eukaryota > Fungi > Basidiomycota > Tremellomycetes > Tremellales > Rhynchogastremaceae > Papiliotrema > Papiliotrema flavescens. The sequence goes on from CAUG01000225.1 coordinate 3,853, forward strand.
CAGATACGACCGGTGCCGGGAGCGCTTGAAGCAAATCTTCCAGATGCTGTGGTACCAGCTCGCTGATGGCGCCAAAGTATGATCGCTCTCTGCATCGACGTGATGCTTTACTGACACTCAGGCGGACGTCGAGACACGGCGGTATGCTGTTCGGTCATTGGCCTCGATACTGTCTCAGGGAGACGACAATGGGCTGCTTGGTACGTGAATGCCCTGTAAGCTTGGTCAGAGCTCATGCCAGTCAATATAGACCAGTTCCAGGCGGCTTTCAAGGCCTTCTTAGGCGCCTTGACCGACTATTCGACCGACCAGCGAGGCGATGTTGGCTCGTGGATCCGATGTGCAAGCCTGCTCGCCCTTGGTCAGGCAATCTCGATAGCAGCAGCGCAAGGCAACGGGACAGACTTGGTTACTCAAGATCTGTTCGAGGTGGCCGTGGGTGGAATGGCTAAGCTGGGCGCGGAGAAGCTCGAGCCAGTGCGGGCATCTGCATGGCGCGCCTTCAGGATGCTGCGGGGGAGTCAGGCTGGAGCGAGGTGGCAATGGGAGGCGTCTGGCGTATGGGACTTCGCGGCGAAAGATGACAGGTGAGCGATTCGGTTTCCGCATTCTCTGTCGCTTATGGCAGCGATGAATCGTTCCGGTACATCGACCTCCAGACGTGGTTCTCGTCGGCGATGCCGCTGTTGAAAACACGATACCGGTCGTCGCTAGTCTCGGGTCTGCTCCAAAGTGTTGGAAGCCAGGTCGGATCTGTCGTGAGCCAATCGCTCGTAGTGAGGCTCCGCTGACTTGCAGTCTGCTGTGGCATTTGCCGCTTTGCGAGATTATGTGATCAAAGCTGGACCCCTCGTCTTGGGCGCGGTGCTCGTCGACCTCCAGGCCATCATGGCGGCCAACGTCAATTCGAACCGCGTATTCTTGCCGGCCATGTCAGCAGCGACCCGCCTGTCCTCGGACGCAAAGCTCGCGACGGTATTGCAAAAGGCTAACGCCGCGAAGGCGTCCATTGGCATCTTGACCGCGGGGTGTAGAGGAATGCCCCAGATCAAATCGATCGACCGGATCACGGGGTCCTTGAAGCTGTGAGTGTCCCAACCCCCTCCTCAGAATCGGGCTGATCAGCAGAATCATCGCGGGGTTGACTTTGCCTGATTTGGCGGTCCGTGTCAAGGCGCTAGACTTCATACCACTCTTTCTGGCCCACCGCTTTCCGCGAGTGAGTCAAAGGAGGTAGAGTAGTGGGCTCTCCGCTGACGTATAGATACGGGCCATGGCGGCGGAGGCGCTCTATCTGCGAGCATCGGAGATGGTGGAGGATGAGGTGGACCCGGATCTTGAGGAGGCGCTGGTGGAGACAGATTGGTCGGGCGAGGTGGACACAGCGCAGGTAAGCGGCGTTGTTGCCCTGTTGCGAGCAGCGTTGAAATGACTCTGCGCGACGCGAGTATAAATGTGCGTCGTTTCCCAGTCCGGTGGGAGGCACGATACACAGGGCGCAGCATGCATTGGTCCAAGATCAACATGCGGGGCTTCTTGGCTCACGAGCTGCTAGCAGCGGGGGAGCGGTGCCCTTTTGTTTGTGCGAAGACTTTTATTGGAAGACCGCGCGTATACCCACATCGAGTGGGGGTGTTGCACCGCCCTTCGCACGTTCACTCCGCTTTGACGACCTACACACCCTGTACAAGGGGTCCGCTGAATCAGCACCGCCGTCGCGAAGGCATGCGCCCCGACCGATACCGGTATTTGAAATACTCACAGGCTCAGCCTTCGCGACATCGCTATGTCCAGCAGCCAGATAAGACGTGAGGGGGGCTGCAAAGGAGGGTCCGAGGTCCTTCTTGCGCTCCGCCCTAAGGGGTGGGCGGAATACTGAACAAGAGAGGTCGTGTGACTCTTGGCGGCACATCGGTGATGCCCATGGCGTGGTCGCCGAGCAGCACTGCCGCGAAGGCGGAACATCGCGGGCGGACATGTACGAAGCCATCGGACGTGCCGAGCGGAGTGTTCAAGTACTTCTTTTGGCACGCACTGGAGCTGAGCACGAAAGCGGGGGAGGATGCTGCTTCTATGTGAGGACAGAGCCCCCGAGCGGGTATATATATATACCGCAACACTCTACTCTTCGAGCTGTTCACCGCATTAACCACTATCACACTGACCACGATTTTACGAATGAGTTCTGAGCAGTCCGAAAGCGCCTTTGGCGGATACTCCACCGCGAAGAACCAGCAGTGGGCGAAGAGACTGATGTCCATGGGAGATGAACGCAGGCGCGAATGTCGCGCCGAGCTCTCGAGAATCTGCGGACAGTATCTTGTGACCATTAACACGGTCCAACTGAAGACTTTGGAGGCAATGATGGACGCCGTTGATTCCTTCACTTCCGAACAGAGTACAGCCGACAGGGATCAGAAGCTGAAAAAGGTGGCGGAGTGGCAAAGCGATACTAACTACACGATCTCATTTGACTACTACCTTGGTCTAGGCTAGTATTTGGTTGTCATAAGCCGGGCGAGGGAGAATGAAAAGGTGTCGCTCATGGAGGAGCTCCCCATGTCCCGCATGTCCTGTGCCTCGGGGAACTATGCAAGCAGGACTGCTGGGGCGACCTCTTTCTCTCAGACGGACCCGACCCTGTTTGTCTCTGTGTTTCTTTGCTTGATGCTACTTCATCACAAAAGACCAGCTCATGGTTGATTGCATGTATGCCTTTCACCAGCGTTCTTCCACCCGCAATCTGGGTTTACTACTGTGTAACTGACAAGGGACATAGATGGGTCTGCGAGAGCTGATTGGCGCACTCTGTCTGTACGGTACTACACCTTTGACGTAATGGCCATTCGGGGAAGGCAGGACGTGAGGTCCGCCGAGTCACCCATCTCAGGCTAGTCGACATTGCTACGCACTTGCGCGGGATTCCAGTGCCAACCTTTCGATCAGCCCCATTTTACGAGACTCCTCAGGCTATGGCCTGTGAACACTCTCCAGAAAGCAGCATTCGGCAATTGGCTCATCTCCTTTGCATTCACACGCTTGACCACAAGGTCGCCCAAAGAACGTCGCACCTGTGATCTTCGTTTCCTCCCCTCCAAGCCATTCACACTCCCCCATTTTGATTCCCGGCTTTCCGAGCCAGTCCCAATTCAGCTCGCTCTTTCGCTGAAAGCCGGTCATGGTCGGTACCGATGCGTTTGGGCGGCAGAGGGTCGCCAGGACGCCTGTACGGTGCTGTCGGGGATGCGGACGTGGTGCCATTTGTGAGACTGAGTCTATGAGTCGTAAGCTAAAGCCAGGCTGAAGAGTGCGACCACCCACCCAGAGAGACTGCGGTGCAAACTTTGTACCCCAGCTGCAGCATCAGTAGGGCCTTGCGAGGCTGACCCGGCGCTGGCCGAACCAGTCCCAGCAGAGGTTGACGTTTGAGAGTGGTCGTATGTCATAGCAGTCCGTCAATGATGATGTTACAAGACAAGACCTCTATCACGCTTTTGCCTGTCATCCAAGAGGCGCCGAGCTGGGGGACATGGGGCCGAAGCTCACATGGGAGCCTGCGTCATGCGGAGCATACGTGAGAGCTGCACCAGAAGGCCACGCACCACAAGGGTGCGTTTGGCAGGGGCAGGGCCCTCCCCCTCTCTCTGAGCAAGCCAGCGCGTCTGCCAGGATGTGACACTCTTGTTTGTCCTTTATGATACGTCTTACATCAACCGTTGCAGAAAGGTAGCGTCTCCAGTGCTCAACAGCACAAGAAGAGGTCAAAGGGAGGGGAGAGGGAGGGGGAGGGGCGGGCTCAGGGCTTCAGGTGCTCGAGTGGGCCGCGGCGACTCCCGGCTCCCACTCGTCTTGCAGATTTCTCCCAGACGATGCTGATGGATGAAACAAGCTGGACCATCGCACATGCTCGATATGGTCCATTCTCCGACTCAGCCAAGAACAGCCGAGGAAGCACATCGACGCGTGGATTCCGAGGATGACCTGATCAAGTCCCGTATGGAAGCCCTCAGTCAGCTCAGCGCCGAGGAGAAGGCGGCGGTGCGCGCAACCATACACCGTGAGGGAAGCCGACCAAATGGGGTCCATCAGATCGAGTCCGAGCTGGCCATGGATCGGGCCCTGCAAGCGAGTCTCAAAGGGGACATGGCGCGGGCTCGGGAACACCTCCAAAGCATGCGGTTCTGGGCTCGGTGGGACAAAGGCTGCACGGCATACTCTCTTGACCGTCAATTTGAGCATTTCCTCGAACGGGGTAGTGAGTCAACACCGCATGTCGTGTTACCAGAGGCGCTAATCAGAATCAGGGAACAGCCTGCACGAGCAAACCTGCCGTCTCGGCTCCAAGGAAGATTGGAGCTTCGAACCCCCATACGACCCCGACTCAAGTCCACGCAGCTCCGGAATGAAGCTGGTCGCTCTTGCGACAGTCAGTGCTACCTTGACGGCGCTTTGCGGTGCGAGTTCGTGGCCCTTTTCCTCATCAAGACCATGACGTTTGATCTCATCTCTATGTATCACTTGACCTTCGATGTGATCAGTGCCTGCCAAGCTTCGTATCTTCAGTAAGGGTGGCGTTCAGGCGCTGCCGTTGTTGACAATTGCCTGTGACATTAGCCTTTTTCGGAAGCACTCGCTAAGCACGCGAGCAGGACGTACTGAGGGCAAAGCTTTTTGCGAGCGCATCGAGCTCCTCCATCGACTTCCCCTCGAAGTAGCTGGCATATTCCGCGCAGAGCTCATCCTTTGACGTTAGACATCACTCCTGACTGCGCTCATACTTGCACTTACCGACAGGAGACACTGCCTGATGACTCGATCGATGTGCTGCGAGCCCTTCCACTGCGAGGGGTACCGCTTTTGCAATGTCGGAGCGGCCTCCAACATCCACCGGTGGATCGGGTCGAAGACCGAGTTCACGGGCGTGCGGTCGCAGCCCCATGAATCGAGTGCGAGTTTCTGCATATGAGCTGCGGACCACAGGGACGTCGCATTGCAACTCCGCCGGTCTACTTCGATGCTCACCTTCTTCTTCTCGAGGAACGGCTTGAGGAGCTTCATGTAAGGCGTCTCGCGGTCAACGTAGACCATCCCCTGGTAGCCGATGTCTGCCGAATCAGAGCTGCATCTCAAGTCCGCCCGTCTCGACATACCTTTCCAGAGCCAGATCGACCAGCTAATGTCTTTCTCACGGTACAGCGACAGCTGGTAGTTCAAAACACCATATCTGGCCTCGTTGACGGTCTCCCAGTCCGGGCCGTCGGTATCGCTGGCGTACACGGGTCCGAACTCGCCGTTCCAGATGGGCAGACCATGTTTCTCCATGTATTCGATCTTGCGCTTCAAAATCGTTTGGTGGTACTCCTTCTGCGCCGGTGTGCCCTACAAGAGTGAGCGATGCGCTCTCGGCCGGAATCGGGGAGCTTACCGTGTACAGCTCGGGCGCACTGGGGAAGCCGTAGCTGCGAGTCAGCCTTGAAGAGCTGTCTGGCTGTGGGCGGACGATACGCACCCAGAGTAGTCGTGGCATGCATAGACAGATCTCGGCAAGGGTTCGCCGAATTGTCGGAAATCAGAGCCGAAGGTGCTGAAGTCAATTGCTGGCCGGCTGGTCTCGTTCTCGGGAGCTCACTTTCCACTGCGACATTAGCTCCGGCCGCACAGTGACAGAGGGGTATCTCACTCCAAAAACAAAATGTGGTTCTGGTCGATTGCCCGAATGACCTTCTCGATCCGCTCGTAAAAGGCCAGGAGAGCGACGTGAGTTTCGTCCGTTGGCTCGTTCAGCGGGTTGTATCCGGCCACCCATTTGTTGTCCTTGTAGTGCTGCCGCGTCAGCGTCTCTGACAGCAAATGTCTACAGTGGCACCTACCTCGGCCAGGTGCTCCCACAGAACGACGGCCCGATCTTGGAAATCCTTGTGGATCCAGACTGAGGATGTCAGCGTCCGCATCCAAATGGTATCATGCTGCTCACAATTGGCCTGGTTGTTTCCAGCATCGGCATGCCAGTCCAAGTTCTGACCTCCCGGCGCGGCATGCAAGTCAATCACGGTGTAGATGCCATGCTTCGCACACTGCTCTTCAGCGGGCTGATTGACACGCCTATTGGACAAACATACCAGGTCGATCACCCGATCCAAATGCTTGAGCCCTTCCGGCTTGAATACTCGCGGGTTCATGTCGTCCTCGAAGTGTCGGTAGTTGATCTGAAGATGAGCTTCAGCTGTCGTCTTCACGCCCGCTGGCCTGTCGACCGCAGCACACCCGTCAACTCACAGGCAGCCGAAGGCAGTTCAGCCCAAGCTCGACATAGAGCTTGGCATCGTCTTCGGTGAAGAAGTACTCGAGGAACTTGTCGAAGAAGTACTCGTACTTTTCCTCCCCAAGCACTTTCTTCATCTCACGCCTCATCTCGTGCTCGTGGCCCGGGTAGCCAGTGATGAAGTTCTCCATGTTCACTGGCGTCAGCGGAGCGGGGCTGTAGTTCACACTGCTTGTGTCCTCGCTGCAGGACGTTCCGACTCACTCCATCCTCCCAGGCCAGCTCCTGCTGGTCAGTTCGGCCACCCGGAGCAACAACGCCGGACTCACCCTTGAGAATGATCGGCTTCCCATCGACCACGAGTCGGTCCCCCTCAATATCGACGAATCCCTGCGGCATAATTGCTTTGCTACTGATCTATGATAGTCGGGTAGATAGGCTGATTTCTTTGCGGTGTCACGGGTACACGTACTTGCACAGCAGAGAGGAAGTTGTTGTCGGGCTTGCTCATGAATGTGCCCGTTATATTACCCGGCGACCCAACCGGGCCGACGAAAGGCCGGAATCGACGGAGGAGCATTCTCGGGGGAAAGACACATCATGTGATCACGCGGGGTCAGGAGTATTTTCGGTCAACAGATCACGCGCTAAATGTGGCGTAGAACTGCGCTAGTGGCGCGAGGTCTGGACGGCTATTTTTCGAGCACCGGCGCCGAGTGCCTGACTCACTGAACATGCGGGATTTGGACACGGCAGCGATCGATGGCGAGAGGTGCTAATAACCGTATTACCGTTAGTGCCGGGTTCCGGCAGCTTCGAACCTCTCAGCGTTGCGAGCCAAGTGACCATGTGGGCTGGAACAGTGCGGGGGATTGCTAAGAGCTCAGATGACCGCGTTTGCCCCGGCGGGGGGAGATGTGGGGGTTTGTGAGCTGAATCTTGCTGCAATGTCGGCGGATACGGCGACGGGTGATGGACCGTCAGATGCCAAGGTTCCGCGATCGGATGTATAAAGATGCTGGGTGAGTGATGTATTCCGACACAAGTTCGCTGATCGATCTCGACTCACTCAAGCCTCGAACCTCACTGTACATACGATCATGGGCTTTACAGCTACGGCGGGTGGCGGTCACGCCTCGACGGACTTGACCACTTTGTTGGCTGGTCGAAACATCAAGTGGTACCGCGGTCACTACGCGCGGCTCAATCTCATCTGTGTATGTCATCAGTGATCACATTTGGGCGAGGACTGACCGCAGCTCCTGCTTATCGTGACGATGATGACCAACGGCTTCGACGGGTCCATGATGAACAACCTGCAGACCCTCGTCGTCTGGAAGACGTACTTCAAGAACCCCAAGGGTGGAACGCTCGGCCTGTTCAACGCGATCCAGTCCATCGGTGGTCTCGCCGGACTTCCCTTCGCGCCGTACCTGAACGACACCATCGGCCGACGATACACGATCTTCCTCGGCTCATCCATCATGCTCGTCGGCGTCGCGCTCCAGACCGCCGCTCAGAACATTGGAATGTTCATCGGCGCGCGTTTCCTCCTCGGCTTCGGACTCGCTTTCTCGGCCCTTGCTTCTCCTACGCTCCTCACTGAGCTCGCGTTCCCGACTCACCGAGCACCATTGACCTCGCTGTTCAACACGAGCTGGTACCTCGGCAGTATCGTCGCGGCCTGGACCACCTACGGCACCTTCTTCATCGCCAACAACTGGGCGTGGCGAATCCCGTCGCTCTTCCAGGGTATTCCATCCGTCTTGCAGGTCGCTCTGATTCTGACGATCCCCGAGTCACCGCGATGGCTCATCCACAAGGGGCGAGAGGAGCAGGCGAGGAAGGTCCTTACAAAGTACCATGCCGGTGGCGACGACTCGGACCCGCTCGTCGACTTCGAGATGAACGAGATCAAGGTGGCGTTGGCGTTGGACCGGGAGGCAAACAAGACCTCTAGCTACAAGTCAATGTTCACGGAGCGAGGCAACCTGCGACGAATGCGAATTATCATGGCCATCGGTTTCTTCTCCCAGTGGTGAGCACACACCCGCCGGTCACCACCGTTTCCAGTCTCTAACGAGCAGGTCCGGAAACGGTCTCGTCTCGTACTACCTCAACCTGGTCCTGGACGGCGTCGGCATCACTAGCAGTAGCCAGCAGCTCATCTTCAACGGTGTCTTGCAAGTGTTCAACCTTGGTACCGCGTGCGCGGGTGCTCTTCTTGTCGACCGAGTCGGACGACGAAAGCTTTGGCTCACTTCGGCCGCCGGTATGGTACGTACCCGGACCGCATTGTTTGACCCGATGCTCATCACAGTGCTTCTCTTACACGCTATGGACTGTCGGTTCCGGCGTCTTCTCCAAGACCAAGGACTCGGCGCACCCGAACAAGCACGCCGGAAACCTCGTCCTCGCCATGATCTTCTTCTACTACGCCTTCTACAACATCGCCATGTCCGCCCTGCTCGTCTCCTACACCGTCGAAATGTGAGCCTCCCCGTCCACATCGCCTGTATGCTTTGCTGACCCCAGCCTGCCCTTCAGGATCCGATCCAAGGGCCTCATGGTCATGCAGCTCTGCGTCAACGCCGCGCTCGTCCTGAACCAGTACGCCAATCCGATCGCCCTCGACGCCCTCGACTGGAAGTACTACATCGTCTAGTGAGCCCACGGCCCGCCAAATCTAGGCAAACGCTGATCATAGCACCGTCTGGCTCTTTGTCGAGCTCGTGTTCCTCTACTTCTACATCATCGAGACCAAGGGCAAGGACGGCCCGCTCCCGCTCGAGGAGATCGCTGCGCTGTTCGACGTCGACTCGTCGCCCGAACAAATCCGGGAGATGTTGACGGTCGACGTGCCGGAGATGCGACCCGCCCAGAGCCCGGGAATCGGCTTCGACGATGAGAAGAAGCTCGGCTCCGAGGTCGAGCATGCTGAGGAGGTCAAGTCGATCCGCTAAGCGCGCTCGAACAGCGGATCGATGTCCGAGCGTGAAAGATGGGCAAAGGGAGAGTGACAGGGGTTCTTAGGACCAGGAGCTCAAGTTTGATGTCGGGAGAATCGTTGATTATGAGTATGCATACTGTATGTTGCGTGACAGACATAGCTGGCCCTGCGTTGGCCTGGGTGAAGTCGCTCGTGATATCGTTGCTGGTATGGAATAGTTGGTATAGGGTTCGTCTGCGCGCTGTTGCCTTGGGCCGTGTGAATGCTGGGTAGCACTCATTCTTGCTTGAAGAGCGTACTGAGCTGTTCTTGCATTGCCGCATAGTCTGTCGTGGATCCGACGCTCTGCGCGATCTCCGCCGAAAGCGACTGTTGCCGCAGTTGGTCCAGGTAGTGGCCTGACTGGACCCTGCTCTTCTCCGAGTGATCTACCGAGCCGTGCTCGCTCGCCGCGGCATTTTGCTCGATGGTGCTGAGTCGAGGCCGCTTGTGATCCGGTCCACCGCCGTCTGCCGGCTGGCCGAAGGCGGCGTCGTGTGAGCGGCTAAGCCATTCATCTACGTTGGTATTGCTCGAGGTGGATGTGGCATTTTGCGAAGCTACCGAGGGCTCACGCGAGGCTGGGCCCGCAGGTGGATCCGATCGGGATTGTAGGAATTGGTAAGCTTTTGTAGTCCGAGGCGAAGGCGGTGTTGTGTCGTGCGAGGGCTGCTGGAGTGATGAATGGGTGGCCTGTGGGCTGTGAGGAACGAGGTTGAGTCGACTGGGATGTACGAAGGGGTGGGCTGTGGTAGATACGGGGGCCGGACTCTCGCTCGCTGGTGGTGGACGAAGTCGCTCTCGAGGGTCGTGCGGATCACGAGGGGCATAAGCTTCGGCCGAATGAGCGTGACGAGGATCATACGCTGGAGCACGGGCATGTGCCGGCGCCGAAGGTGGATGAGCAACGCTGTCGCGGCTGTGCGAGCTTGCTGGAGTTGGAGGAACGGCGGCCTGAATGCTTGAGGTGACGATGGCCGACCGCCCAAGCGCACCGGCTGAAGCCGAAGCGGCCGGTGTAGGGATCACGTCAAGATTAAGGCGATATTCCTCCATGTTGACCAGCTGCTCTGCCTCACAGCACTTGTCGATCCACTCATGACTGACGGCTGCGCGGGAACGTTTGCCCGCCAGCTCACTCCGAGCCAGCCGCAGTGTATCAGGATCGATCTCGGCAATCGTAGCGGGTGTGCAGGCCAGGACGAGAATAGTTGCTTCTTGCAAGGTGACGATTTCTCCCTTTCCGAGTGTCTACTGTCAGTGCCGAAAGCGTCGCCAGTGAGCCTTGGGCGTACCTTGATGAGCACATGTAGCGTGTTGCGTAAAGACGCAGGGCACAGCACATGGAAGCTGAGGGGGAGACCGAGCGAGTTAGTGAAGACACCTGTGGAGCCGGTCGCCTTGAGTTGGGCGGGAGGTACGGAATACTCGTGAGCCGTTATGTAGCGGGGTGCCGCCGGCTCAGGTTGCGGGACCATGGACAGCCCGTTGCTGTGCTGGTCGTATGCCGAGTTTGTGGGGTGATGCGACAGGGCATAATGGAGATTCGGGTGAAGAGCCGGGTATTCTGGCTCTACATTCGCGGTCTGAGGGGCTACCAGTCTTTTAGGCTCTTGTGGTGTGGGGCGATCGTAAGGATCCATGGGATTGCTGATGGGCGATGCAGCCGTGAGAGCTCGGCCGTAGCCTGCATCTGCAGTGTGTCCGTGACTACCTCCTCGCTGGCGTGCAGCAAGATTGTCGGTTGCCCACGAGTGGGAATCTCGGTATGCGTTCTCGGGTCTCTGCGGGTGGACCGGCGACGCGACTGGTCGTGCCCCGTGCCTCGGGGGAGACGGTGAGCGGTCCACGTATCGCGAGCGTGATGGTCCGTTCGAGATTGCGTCGCGCCCCCACACTCCTCCGTCATTAGCCTTTCCGCGATAGCCTGTCCTAGGGATGCATCTGGACATGAGCAAGCGTCGTGAGCCGGATCGCTATAACGCTATCGCGAACTCTTCGAGCGATGATCCTGTTCGCGTCCGGTTCGCGACACGCGCACCGCCTCGCAGGCCGCACTCGGAGAATCATCGGCATCAGTGCACTCACTTGCACTCGTAATCGCGCTCGCCCAAAGTTCTCCCTGCCCGTACGCAATCTTCAATCCACTCCTTCCTCAGGACGATCTTCGGTCCTACCCATACCTTGCCTGAAGCATGTTCCGTCCGCCCAAATTTGGCAATGAGTTCGCTCGCTGTCCAGTGCTCCGGCTCATCGGGCCTCTTGGGTGGTATGGGGAAGGTGTGCGTGTCCGGATCTCCACTGGCAATGAGGATATGGGTGATAGTGTCCTCTGTAGGGACTGGACATAGTCTGCCGCCGTTCGCCTACTGTGAGCTGCAATATCCGTGAACCCCTGCACAATCCACCTCCCTTGATGGCTTCGATCAACTGTGGGTCTTTGCGGAATCTCTTGTCCTCGTCTCGCACAGTCTCGACGAAGAATCTAAACCCGCGGAAGATGTTGGAGATGGGGACCACTTTGTGATATGTCGCTCGGGGCGCGCTTGGAATGTTCATAGAAGCGACTGACGGACCGGCCGGCTTGCCCTCGACTCGAGCTTCCCAGGGCGGAACCTCGCGTTGGAGGTTCTGTGACATTGTGCAAGATTGATACAATTGCCGTCGTCGTCGCTGCAGACGAGACGAGGACGACGCGATGGGGTGTGATGGGCAGCAAGAAACGAGGGCGCGACTTCAAGTTAGCGTCGGAGACGGGAACCGTCCGGGAAGCGAGTTTGCCGACTCTCTCTTCGTCCCGCCGAACCCCGCCAGCTTTCCGCTGACTTCCTTCCGGCTCACTCTCTCTCAATCACATGCTCTTCAGCAACTGCCATTGCAGCCGCACTCCTGGTGTGAGACACTGAGTCGCTTGAGACGTGAAACTTCGGGATACCCGTCATGTGCATGGACTCATCACAGCAAAGGGCCGTGTCAAACCGTAGGAAACCCTTCGGGTGGCATATTCAAACGACCGAGATGGGCACCACATCCGGTCCTAGCAGACTCGCTGATTGACGTTTAGCGCCCGCCTGGACAAGCCAGGTGCCTCGCAGTCTGTGCAAGCCGCGGGGCTGGCCCTTTGTAGTGGACGGGAATGATACAGTAAGCTGATCGGAAATCTAGGGGTGGCCTGAATGAGTGGACTGACACACACCGAGCTTCTGGGCCCTACAGAATATTATTTCCCCGATGTGGTCAACGCTGTCGTGTGTAAAATCCCCCCTTGACAGCACATGCATCGGCTCGTCGTCCATTCTCAAAACCCGCAGCATTCGATCGCCAATACGCAAACCACCCCGTCTGCAGGAGTCTCGGAAACCATCATCTCGGTCCGGACTTCAGCTTGGCGCTCGCTCAAGTGCGGCCAGCGCCGCCGGTTCCGGATCCAGGATCAGTCGGCGGCTGCGACTCCTTCGGTGTCATGGTTTCCGCCCTCCATTTTGAGGCCTGCTGGAGCTTTTCAGGCTTGTATCCGGTCTGCTCGCTTTCAGTGAGCTCGCCGTAGAAGTCGGGATATTGGCCACTCACACAAAGTACTTAGGGATATGGGGGATGTGACTGGGGGCAGATACGTCCCCCAGTCCCCCGGGCGGGACGTAACCGGTGGACCCCGTAGCGGAGTTGCTGCTGCTGGTGCCACCGGCGCCGGTTTGGTTGGCACCGGTCGACTTATTTGTGTTCTCTTCCTGGGAGGCCATGGTGCTTCAGGAAAGAAATGTAGTAAAACTGAGAGATGAGGGGCATTTCTCAAGAGGGGCTTGTCGCTTCTCTTATACCAGGAGGTTATCGTGCTCTGGCAGGTGATGCGTGGAGCGTGTGGGTACGTCAGCCGCTAGATTAAAATCTGCCCCTCCTGATAACAAAGGACGTCGGTCATTTCCACGTTCGCCGCGGCCTCCACGATCTTCCAATCCCATCGGACAACCGGTCTCCGCGCTTGCGGCACGCTACGGACCGCGGGTAAAGGCAGCTCCACGAGCATCCTTTGTGTAAAGCACCCCGGTCTCCCCGGGGTTGGTCATAACGCACGTGTCTTTGCATTCAAGTTGCTATTCCATGGGATTCCATGTAGCTCGGCCATCATTATCCTACCGTAGCCGGCCCACCAATGGGGCGCAGGATCGCCCTACTAGGCAGCGTCATCTATATCCTTTGTCCGAACCACCCCAGGCCTTTCGACCCCCGGTTGAATATCGTATGGGGGTGAGCCCAAATACACGATAGCGGAAAAGATTGGGCGCTAACACCCGGAACAACGGAGGAGGCGGGCATGATTCACGAGTCGTTTCCGCGATCGTCAGACGGACTACCGAGAGCGTCGCCAAGCTCGCCGCTGAGCCGCTCTGAGCTCGGGTCGACGCATCGGGGGAGGGTGCGGTGATGCTAACAGAACATCTAATGACATTGTCGCGTACTCAGGCAAGACCTCCGGCTGATACAACGAGGAAATCTCCCTGTCTATTAGGAACTCCAGTAGACATCGGCACCTATGACTCGCGCAACCAGATTGCATATGCTCAGTCTCGAGCCAAGGAATGCGCGCATTGCAAAATCGAAAACGTCCCGAGTCGAAGCGAACCAATTTGCAAGGGGCATAACAATACATCTGCTGCCGACAAAGGGGTCCGATGCCGCCGCACCTCGTCACTTGCAGCCGTCCTAGTGGAAGCGCAGCCCAAACGTAACGTCAATCTCATCGATCAGTGTCACGCTCGCCCCGAGGCGCCCGCACGACTCGCCACCCGCAGGGCTGCACGGCGCGCGCATGACCTCGGTGCAGCAGTGATAAGCAGTCAGACTCGGCCACCGAGCTCCAAATATGACCCTCTCTCGCCTCGTTCCTTCCCACCACAAGTGCTCCAATGGAGCCGACAAAAGCCACCGAAGAAAACCGCGCGATGTGGTGCGCGCCGACGGGACGACAAAGCCGACCACGGACACCGCCTTCTGACCGAGCTGTCACCGGTGGAGCCTCCATAACGAAGCGACCGCGCCTGCCGTGTACCCGGGCTCTTGCCCCCTGGGTCCATCCTTTTTGGATTACTATTGCTAGTCCACCGAGTCCCCGCGAGTAAATTGTGGATCCGTTGCCAGGGGCGCCCCCATGTAATGACCTACTCTGCGGGTTCGTGCTCATCAGGAAGCGTCAGTGCCTTCCTGCATGGCGTCCGCTCCACCACACCGACAAGACGCTCACGGCCCTGGCGGGCGATAACGATCGATTCTGTCTCCGATATCGGTCGCCACTGCGGACGCCGAGCAGCGGCGGGTTTATAGGCACGTCTATCTGGTACAGCGAGCGCCCTAAGACCTCGCCCACACAATCGCAATAATGTCTTCTTCACCCCATGACGGCGCTGCCAACGACAACGACAGTGGGTCGCGCTCACAGGACAACGACCCCACTCATGCTGCTCAGCCGACCGGTCTCAGCGAGGGTGAACTAAGAAGGGGTTCAGTCGAGGATTTGAGAGAGTATGGCGCAGCGTAGGTGTAAAAGCCCGGAAGCGCCACAGCTGACAGCGAGGCTTGCGAAGATCGCGGACATGAACACCGCGGCTCTTCAAATCATCGTTGCACCTGAAGGGGAAAGCGTTGAGGACCGGCGCGCCTCGGAACCTGACGCGGGACCGCCCACTTCTGGGGCCTGATACAGAAGCTTCTCGTTGGATGTTATCATCACCCCGAGAGATGACAAGGGTTCCGCAGTGCGAGGCGAAACAAGGCCAAGGTACTTCATATGGGCCGCAATGGCATGCATGTGTGCGGAGAGCACAGCGTCACATGTCCGAGCACCATAACGCTAGCCCCTCTAGCACACTAATAATCCGGCGCAAGGCCCCAGGCCTATCGCCGCGGCCGGTCAAATCTCATAATCTCAGGTACGTCCTTCTTCAGCAGGTCCTTATACCGCCGGAAGAGGGTATCCCACTTTGTCGGACCGCGACGCTATATGATTCAGCACGACCCCGCGCCTGAGCAGCCTCAGCGACTCACTCTTGTGTCCAGTGAATCGAGGAACGCGGTCCGACCCATATTGAGGGGCATTGACCTCAGCTCGTCGCGCAGGAAGTCGTAGTGCTTCTGATCCTCTGATGCGACCTTCGTCCGCGATGCGTTGCTCGTCCGCGGGGCCTTCGGGCGTTTACTACACCCCATGGTATTATCATCCTCACCGCCCCACTCGCTCTCGCTCTCGGGATCGGACAGCTCGTCTTCTTCGTGCGATCCACCGCCTTGTCCCAGGTAGTCTGCGCCATCTGTGCCGCTTACGTCGTCTGGCGCAATTACGATCAACGACCCTGGTGGCGAGGTCGAGCGAGACCGTGATCGTTTCCGTGATTGCGATTGTCCCTCTTCGACCTCTTCGGCCCTGGTCTCGTTGAGATCCGCTTGTAACTCGTCGAGGTCGTCATCCTCGTCGTCATCATCCACGTAGGAGATCGGATTCGCCGCGGCACCCAGCTGAGGAATGTCAAGGAGTGGCTGCAGGGGCTCGTAGTTCATCTCGCCTGAGTCGACGAATTGAACGACGAACGGCCGGTGGTCCAGGAACGCCCCTTGGCTGGTGCAATCATCGATCCAGGTGTGGCTGACGACCACCTTGTTTGGGCGATTCCGCGTGTGAGCTAGGACGACCTCTTCGACGTTCATGCGGACTGGCACGCGGCCAGGCGGGTGGTCGACCACGATGTAAATCGCTTCCTCGACAGCGACGAGCTCTCCTTTACCGAAGTGCTTTCGTCAGCTCTGGGACAGCCATGACTGTCGCGCGAGCTTACCTGGATGAGGACCTCCATCTTGAGGCCCAGTGCAGGAGACTCGGGACAGGCCACGTGGAAGCTGTATGCCAGCCCGTAGGCGTTGTGAAAGATCGGCGTGAGGATCTGATCTTCTCTTGACTTCTCCGAGGTGAGTGGACCGGCGTCCAGGCGCGCTCGGGGCCTAGGCAGTTCACTGCTGTCGAGCATCATCGTAGGCGGGGAGTCATGTCGGGCTTCGTCGGTGAGCTGAGGAGTCGGAGGCGCTTGGAGTGGCGGCGACGGGATGCGCATGGGAGTATCCTTCGACGGAGGGCGCTCGATGGTGACAGCGGAGTCGATCTTGCGCTTCTTGGATCGTACAGGGACGACAGAAGCCCCAGGTTGAGCTCGCCGGGTCGGCGACGACGTTGGCGAGGTCGATGTACCTTTCTCTGCCACAGCTGAATTGGTGGTTGCCACGGTAGCTGAGGTAGTGAGAGGTGGCGTTGTGGGACGTATGGCATGAAGTCGGGGGTCCCATGCACGCGCAGTCGGCTTCAGAACAGTCGAAGTGCCGCGGGCGGCAAGCGGCGTCTCCGCCTTTGCGTTGGGTTCCGGCGCGGGTTTGGAGGTACTGGCTGCACCGACGTGTTCGACAGGTGCCTGGATGTCCAGCACACCCTGTACTGGGGAGGCCGGTGCAGTCCGCTTGCCGCTGCAAGCGGATGCGTTCCCGACTCCGGAGTCAGTGTCGACGGGAGGAAGACACGCAGACCACTCCTCTGCGAGTGCGGCGGGAAGGGGAGGCGTAGCGGGACGAGGAGGCCGAAGGGCCTGGCTGTGGTGAAGCGTTGGCGGCTTGGTGGTAGGTGTCGTATCTGCCGTGGCAGCTGTGGATGGCCTTATGCGTGGGTCGTAAGACGGTACGCGATGCGGGGTCTTCGGTCGGACAGGCAGTGAGCCTATCGTGAACGACGGGGTATGGGGAGGGGCAGGCGGTCTAGGTGCCAGGGCGGTTCCACC
>CAUG01000230.1:0-21639 GCA_000442785.1 Papiliotrema flavescens NRRL Y-50378
CCTAACCCCCTAACCCCCTAACCCCCTAAGACAACCGCGACTGCAAGTGCCAAGCATTCGAAGGGAAGTATGATCCAGAACAAGCGACGCCTGAAGTCAGCACGCGTATCCGCGACATGCGACTTACCATCCTATGTTTCCGCAGATCTGTCCGGATAGGATAGGAGTGATAGCGATCACACCGTTGAATGAGAACTGCCAGATCGCGGTCCTCGTGCCTCGCTCGTGGAGGAAGAAGACGTCATTGATGAAGGAGGCCGCGAGGCAACCGTTCACTCCCATCCCAAAGCCTTGAACGACACGTGCCGCGACGAGCTGTCCATAAGTGCGGGCGGTGGCTGCCCAAACGATTCCCCAGATGAGGAGGACGTGAGACACGATGGTCATTCCCCTCCGTCCCAGAGTGTCGGAAAGGCACACGACCAAGTATGACGATATACCATAGGTCAAGACGAGGTCGCCAATGAGCGCGACAAACTCCTTCACCCCGATCTTGAATTCGGGTACGATCTGCGGCGGGGCCGGAATGATGATAGGGCCGATGGCTCCCACGACCGCGGTTCCGAAGAGGACGGAGAAGTAGAACGCTTCTTTGCGCCAGCGCGACCAGTTGAGGGGGTCGTTGACATCGTCAGATGGTTGAGGTTGAAGCACGATGTCGGGCCGCGTGGGATGGCGTTTCAGATCAGAGGCTGTCTCTGTCGCCGATTCGAAGAAGACGGTACCAGGGACGTCGGTGTCGGCGGTGCTTAAGATACCGAGGGGCCCATACATTGTCGGTGAACGTCTCGAGAGGTGTCACTGAGTCTGACGGCGATAGGTCTTATACTCTGAACACAGCCCGTACCCGCCGCGGCTTATCGCAAAAGTCGGTACTCGCACTCCCGCTGCGCGATTCGTACGCCCGGGGCATGCCACAGCCTTTTCCGGATTTCCGTGTGCTGGCGTCGGAACTCCGGACCCGTGCAGCTGAACGCCATCTCTGGGTCGGGGTCACGACGACTCGCAAGAACCAAATGATCTCGCGGACATTTCCCAACAAAGTCCAGGACCCGAGAAGACGCAACGACGATTTACCTGCAGCTTTCTTGTTGGTGAGGCAGCCTGGTCTGATACTTGAAAGTTTGAAGCAGATGCGCGTAGCAGACGTCGCCGGGCAATGCTTGGTGATGCTGACCAAGGGGATCTTGGAAGCTATCCAATTCATCGGAAGTCTACAAGGACGCCAGACTCTACAGTACTGCCATGTTGCTCTCCCAGGATAGCTCTGATGGGGCTGTTTCCGCTGGACGAGCATCGCCTCGAAAGAGCTCTTCTCTGAGTTTGCGGGCTGTAGAGTCCCGTTCGCTGCCGTGACCGCCTACGGCAACGACTGCCTTTGGTCTTGGGTCGAAAAGAACCTTGAAAACGTCGGGTCGTGCGTAGTGGCCAACTGTGTCAAGCGCGGATCGAGCCAAGTGTCGTTCCGACAGATCGAGTTCCGCGTACAAGATGCCTTCTGCGGTGTGATCGAGCGGTGCGGCAAGATCCCTGCCCTGGGGGTCGAGGATCAAGCTGGAACCGCCGCCGACTTGCATACTTTGCTTGACCTCATCGTTGACGCCAGCAATCGCGTCAATGCAGGATGCGGTGTAAGGGGAAGTTGCCGAGATGTAGAAGCAGCCCACTTCGAGAGCATAGCTCCTACATGTCGCCTTGTACATCGGCGGCATTACGCCGTAGAGGAAGTATTTCGGATCCTCGGGGAAGAATGTCGGCCACGAGGCGCAATGAATTTGCTCGTCCTGGCACGCCATGACGTGTTTGATGAGCGGTTGCGCATGCTCCCTGACGTCAACTTGACTCCTCGGGAAAGGCAACGACCAACCAGCATTTCAGCGCGCCAAGACGGCCGATTGGAGTGTCGTGTACCCTGAGGTCTGAGCCCTGGGGTCAGTAGGGGGAAGCAGAGAACGGGGACCATCGACAACTCACGTCGCCTTCCCCATAAAGGACTCTGCTCGGGTCAGCCAAGCATTGACGAGGCGACTCACCGTTCGACCGCGGTTGGCTTGAGTTTGCGGCGGTTTGCAATGAGACCCAGGGGTCCAAATATCCACTGACTTATGTACAAGCTGCCGCCGTGACGCTCGACCGCGCCCATGACAAGGTAGATTCCCAGCTCGACCGCAAGATCATGAATCTGTCGATACTCCTTGCCTCCCACCTCCGGGCAATTCGCCGTGTATTCGGCTATACGGGTGTGGTAGGTCATATACGACTCGGTCCATAGCCACCAGGCGTATCCTGGCAGGAAGACTTCGGGGAAAACGACAAGTTCGGCGCCGTTGGAAGCGGCTTCGCGCGTCAGTCTGATGGCCTTTGCTGTGGTGCCAGCAAGGTCGAACAGAACTGGCGATCAGTCCCGCCACGTATAGTCTTCCTACCTGGGGCGGCTTGTATAGCGGCGACTTTGATTGGCATTGTTGGTGTGCTGGAAGACGAGAGAATGAAGAGGTAGCGCGTTTGGGCGATGCTTTTGTGTCTGAATCGAGACCGGCAAGTCGTCCCGAGCGGGGGCGTCGCAAGTCCGGAAGTACGGGAGTCCGGACAGCAGAGGGTAACCAGATCACGAATGTATCGGACACACCGGGCGAAAAGGGCTCAGACAGTTCGAACTCGTGCAGATCGTATGCTCGGAAAAACGATTTCCTAGAAACAATGCCTCCCCCTGGAAATGCATCGTGTCAGGCTACAAGCAATACTCGCGCTGGAGTTTCGCCAACGAGTCAGCCGTCTGTGTCGCTGCCGGCCAAGTGTCTGCCATCTCCCGTATGGCTCGGTGAATATAGGTGAGACGGCGGAGGTCCTCTACAGCGCTAGAGGACTCTTCGTTGCTGACACCAGACGCTTGCAATACGTAGATAGTGCCTGCGACGTACAAGGCACTGCTCGTCAGCCTCGCCGGACGATACAGCGAGGCCTCAGGGGCCCACTCACTGCTGCAAGCTCAGCGGAGAGGCAGGCATGCCATGATAATCTCGCATATATCGACACAAGTCGACGATCTCAGCGGCCGCTGCGACGCATTCTTTCATACTGTCTTGCACTACGCGTCCAAGCGCATGCTGCCCCGCTATCTGGATCACATATGGGCGTAGTAGCTGGATCAGGTGAAGGTTATAGAGCGCCAAAAGAACGATGACGCTGTGATAAGTGACGTTAAGGTGGGCCTTCTGGACGAACCTGGGCAAGATCAACGTAGGGCTATCTAGCGACGGCGGCCAGACTATGCATGGCGGCAGAGTGCTGCGCCACTTCTTCAGCTGCGTCCGTATTGAGGCCATCTGTCGAGTGCGCCTCGACATGGGCATGCGCCCAGTATGGTTGCAGCGTATGACACGCGTAGCGATGTCTGACAGATCGACATGGCGTTGAAAGGCATGCGAGACATTGTGTTCGGTATCCGAACTGCCGCAATGGCCGTGTAAGACTGGTGGCCGCTGAGTCACGGATCCTGCGTAGGGCAGAGTCGGACGAGCGAAATATGACGCCCACCAACCACCTCTCGGTCAGCATATCGGATCCAACGGAGGCTTAGACTACTCACAGACCACAGTGTACCACGAGTAGACATCCCGGCGGGCGGCATCCAGTTGGCCCCCCACCCTTTCCCCGATGTCTGCAAGCTCGGCATCGCACCGCTGGCCAACTCGGACTGTGGTCAGTGCCCATTTGCTCTGAATGGTGACGCACATTGTTGGGCTAGGAAGGCAGCCACCGCTACAGTGAGCGTCGTCCTGCCAGAGTCACCCACCAAATGCATTGTGACCCTTTTGACTGCCGTCTCAGCTTCGTTCGTCACACCAGGACTCACTCGTGCGACATGCCTACATAAGCCGAGCTCAGTAAGAGATGAGCTGTGATGGTGCTGAGATGCGGTCTGGCCGCTTCCTCGGCTGCTTGCACCCGGGACGCTTCGAGAAAGATCATCCCTCGATAGCGGTGTTCTTCACCGGGACCTAGGTACCTCCTCACCAGCGCTTCATCGGTGCAAAATCGGAGCCCATAGAAGAGAACAGCCAGGTGCAGCGCCGGAGAGAAAACGGCCAGCACCGAGCTGGGAAACGGGTCGCCCTCGCTCGAAGAGCAGTGTCCGGCCAGACTCCCGCAGTACGTTTCCATGGCGGCGATGAAAGCTCCCCGCCAGGCATTCATGCCTAAAGCGAGCGGACCTGTAAACGCCTCGTCGACCAGGCGAGTATGATCGTCCGCCGAGAGCACCATGGGGAGGTAATGGGCTTGATGCGATGGACGGACCGAAAAGGTCGATGTTGACCAGTCGGCAGCGGCCAATGATGCGTGTGACGGGGGCGTCTCGATCATCGGTTGCATAGACCGATACCAGGTGGCTTCAGGGGTCAAAATGAGGTTACCGTTGCGTGCCAAAGCGAGACCACCCACGCCCCATGGTTCGGTTCCGTTGTGCGCATCGCTGTGACCGTCGATTCCGCTGATATCTTCGTTGCCCGTGGCGCCGCTCGTAGCATCACTGTCGCCCTCGCTCTCTTCGTCAGCCGAGGTCGGGTGTCGTGCCGTCGACTGCTGGCGACCTCGCAAAGGAGTCTCGGCGCGACTTGAGTTTGAACATTCCTCTAAGCTGCGCAAGCGTTTCCGTTGCCGGCGAGCGTTGTTGACCGAGTCACTTCGTTCGTTTTGTTCGCCCGAGCTGGCCCAGTCGCGACCACGATGCCGCCTACCGTCGGCCGTCTCGGCGTAGACGCAATCTCTACCAGTCTGTGCACAGGCCACACATGAAGGCTGATCACCTGGTGGTCAGTCGATGCGCAGATATGATCTCCCAAGATGCAGGCACACACCGGAACATCGAGACTTGCGTCGCCGGCACCTGCTTGTTAGTAAGTCGAGAGCATGTAAGAGGCTGACATACGCTTCGCACGCTTGAGAGACGTTGCTGCGCAGCGGATATGGGTGTGCGCCCCGCGACAGCTTGCGGCCTGTTTGCACCCCCGACATGTATTCTCGACGTATGGTTCAATTATTGGGAATGAATGCGAAGCATGAAGGATAGAGCTGCTGAGACCTCAGGCACAGCCGCCCGCGGACTGCCGCCCGCACGTCATGACTCTAATTGGCTAGGCAGCCGCGACAAGAAAGCGATACAATATCCAGGTTCAAACACAGAGGGTATCGGTATCGTACCTATCCCACGATTCACTCCAAAGCGTGCACCGCTGCACTCACTTTACCTATATCCTTCTTCGCTATGCGTCAACGTGAAGCTGATCGCCCTCATGCCCTCCACCCTCGGCGGCGTGGCGTACATGTTTCGGTCATGGCTAATCTCGACCTCGCTGTTCAAGGCGTAATCAGCGGCCCCGGCCTGGCCGCGCTTCACGACATAGCGTCATGACGCTCGGCGCAGCAATCGCCGAACACTTGACTCAGCTCCCAACAATGGTCCTTTCTCGACTGTGCGGTCGGGCCCGAGGTGAGACATGCGATTCCGAAAAGCTGGCCCAACTTGCTTGGACTGACAATATGCCAGCCACCTTGCTTGGCCAAACGTCGCCAGCCATCGCGCCCGCCAGTCACCAGAGACATCCCTCGTATCGACAAAGGAAATCAACGGCAATTGAAAGCACGATGCGCTCATAGCTTGGGTTGGCAAGACATGTCCAAGACCCATGTCCATTCGCCGAGTTCTCCTCCCCTGCATGGCTTGAGGTATATCCTGTCCGATCACCCGTGCAGCCATGTAGATCCAACCCCTACATTCTTTAACCCATCCATCCCGCACGACTGGTCGTATCAGGCATACGGCCGGATCGTCCTTCTTATTACCGCCTCCCTCACCGCGTCTCTCTTCCCACCATCCCTCCGCCGGCCGGTCCGCTATTCCATCCGGCATGCTCCGTCCATGTCTGCGCCTGGGTGGCTCAACATGCCTCCGCCCGGTCTCCATCGGCGTGATGTTGCTCCTCGTCGCCTTGGGAGTCCTCGCCAGCCCTCTCCCAATGAAAAGCTTTCCTGCGTCGATCCGGGACGACTCGCTCAGCACAGCTACAGTCTCGCCGTCGTTGTACGTTGCTGCCGACTCCGCCGTTGCCTTTCCCCCGCCTCTTCCCGCCAACGAGGCGATTCTGGCTTTCGAACTGGTATCCGACGACGGGTTCGATTCCATACAGGCACAGAGTATGATATCATCCCGGCCAACCTTCTACATCGCATACGACAACTCAACTTCGCAGTCATCAGCCTTCGATCGCGTGAGGCCCTCCCTGCCGGACCTGTCTCTGCACCAACAAGACATCGCACCGGACACGATAAGCAACGTTGCGAATCTCAACCAGCCACAACACATCGATGCGATCCCGCACAGAAACGGCAACACCACGTTGACTTACAAGCTGTTCTTCCCGGATCAGTTCGACTTTCGGCGCGATGCCCGACTACCCAGTATGTTTTCGGGCCGCTCGCAGTGCTTCAGGTGAGTGTTTGGCGGCCTTCGATGATTGTGTCTAACGGACAGCTGCTTCAGCACCAGAGTGCGATACAATGCCGACGGCGCAGGCGAAGTGTACATGTACAGCTCGGGAGGTGGCCTCGGTGCCTCGGATGCCCTTTGCACGCGTCCTGGCTCGACGTGCTCACCACGAGAGATCCGCATTGGCCGTGGGACTTGGACGTTTGCGCGGAATCGATGGATCACGGTTCGACATGACGTCTGGATGAATCAAGACGCGATCAACAACGGCGGCTTCAACTTGTGGATCGACGGACACCTAGTGTTGACGGACGACGCTGTAAGATACACCGGCACCGGAGGTGTGTGCGCCGGGTCGTCCTCGCCGCCCGTGGGCAACGAGATGTTCGACAGCTGCTTGCCGGTCCCGCGGACCCGGTGGGCGTATTCCCCAGCTGTACGACGTGTGCGGCCGCCTCAGCCAACGATGACTACGCGGATCCTTGTGCCGACCACCTTCACAGCGGCCCCTGTCACTGTAACGCAAGCTCCGGTCACGGTTACACACACCGATGCGGTCACCGTGCGGACGACTGAGACTGACCGTGTGACCGTGCCGGTGACCGTGCCCATGCCTGTGACGGAAACGGCCACGGCCACGATTACAGTAACTGAGGCTGCCCCGGCGGAACCCACCCCAGTCGATCCGCCTGCCGAGGACGAACCGACCGACCCCCCGTCCGAGGACGCACCCGAGGACGATGAACCGGCTGAGGAGTCGGTTCGCAGTCTTAGCGATCGGCTGGCCGCTCGTGATAAAGCCGACCGCAAGGACCGGCCCCGGAGAGACGACGGAATGTGGAAGGGATTGCATGGATACCCTGGTGATCCTGGCTATCAAGCAGGACAGTCGCCGGCGGTCACGGGCTACCCGGTGACGCTCACCGTTCAGCAAGTTGTGACCTTGTTCGGGCCACCGGTCGTCACCGTCACAAAGACGTTACCCGCTGGCCCAACGCCCAAGCCCAAAACGCCAAAGAAGCCCAAGCCATGAGTATCCTTGCGCGGCATCCGACGCATGGGTCGGGCAAGCGGCATTGTCCACCGGGTGGATATCCGTAGAGTTGTAGCAATTGCATGGACATAGATGTGAGAGCGCTGTAGAAGGTCTTGCAATGGCCATCTGTGATTTGACGTGGCGGAAACGTGTGAGGCTGGCGATACACCACGGGCGTGCACTGTGAATCAGCGCTCGAATGGACACCGTTCAAGATACGGGCCCAACGAAGACGTCGGTCGAGTGCTTCGGTCGCACGAAGGTATCCGCGGAGGTTTTCGGCTCGTCGATGGCGGCGTAGCTCCACTCTGGGCTCATACGGCTAAGCGCCTATTGCAGCAGGACGGCAGCCAGTTTGCAAAGTATGCTGGCCCACGTTGGTCCTCCTGCCATAGATGTGGACTCGGCCCAAGACGTTCATGGCTGTGAAGCAACCGGCGACAACGAGATGACGTCAAGTGCATTTTCACCATGTTTCTGGGTCGCGTTTACCCTATCATGTCTACATTCGACTCTGCAACCTGGTCATCACATCCTCACTCTCCTCCCTCCTTCGATGCTCTCCAATCATGGCTACAGGCTCAAGGGGCATATGTCGATACCCGGATCAATGGCAGGCATGACGGCGAGTTTGGTTGGCACATACAAGCCTGCCATGACATCGAAGAGGGAACATTGTGTGAGTGGCTTGTCTACCCTTGGAAGGCTGATTGCGAGACACTTACCACAGTGTGTATGATCCCCAAAGCGCTCGTTCTGTCGCATCAGACATGTTCGCTCACTCGGCATATCGCCTTGCCCAGTGATGATACGGCCGCCGAGGTCACGTTGCATCTGGCTGCTTGCTTGTTGCACGAACTGCGCCTCGGGGTGGAGTCGACATTCTGGCCCGCTTTGCAGATGTTACCGAGCGAGACCATTCCCGTGCCGACCTTCTGGGCTCGAAACGGTCAGGATGGCCAGGAGGCTCTCCGGTGGTTGCAGGGCACAACAGCGGAGAAGGAGCTGAAGCGAAAGGACCTGGAAGGGCTGAATCTCGTGCGTGTACCCTTTCCGATCACGCCATGTTGTCGCTCGCTACATGAGCTTCCCGCTCCTTTGCCTTGTAGTCCATCAGTAGCTAAGCGCAGAGCGACATTGAGGCGTACTTTGCCGCTCACTCGGCGCGATTCCCCCTTACCTCGACAGCGCGCGGAGCTCCTACCCTCTCTCATTACCTCTACGCTTTATCCATGATCTTTACCCGCGGCTATGTCACCGATGCGTATCACACCATTGCCCTGATTCCATTCTGCGACCTGTTCAACCATTCGTCCGCATCGGCCCACACGTCTTTGCTGTCGGACCAATGCGTGTGCCCAAAGTGCGGCTCCTTGAGCACATGCGAGCACGACCAACTGGAGGCCAGCCGCGTCGCGCACCTGACCTCGGAATACATCGCTCAGACGGAAAAAGAGGGACGCAATGTGGAGATGCGCGCGGAGAGGGCAATTCGGAAGGGGGAGCAAATCTTCAGCTGCTATGAGGAGGGAGTTGACAATGGCAAGCTGCTGGTCGAGTGGGGATACATCTCGCCCACGACGGAAAGTGTGCGTTGGTCAGCGGCTCAAACGTTGCGGCGTGAGGACGGAAGGGCGTATTTGAAGCTCTGGCAGCGAGGGGCACTGGCGGGATGGGAACGAGGGATCCAGGAGCGGCGGTACGGCGTGGACGGCGCTTCCGCGCTGTTCTACTCTCCGGAAAACCCAGGCGATTTCGGACTTCATCCCGACGGGCTGCTGTCCGCCAACGTGATCTTGGGCTGCCTGCTGCCGGTCATTGAGCCATCCAGCTTCGTCGACGACGGTGAACTCGAGCAGACTGTAACCGCAGTCATGGCCGCGTTAGAGGGAGACAAGGGCGACGACGAAACGGTGAGGTTGACTGGCCAAATTCATGGCGCTGTTCGACGTCTCCTGCACCAGCGGTTGGACGAATTGTATCCCTGGACAGGAAGTCCGGATGAGTTGACTCAAGCGGTCCAGGTGAGCAAGGCCAGAGCTGTCCGATCGGCCTGTGAACGGCTAGACTCACCAGTAGGAGCCTGAACCGGACCGTCCGTTGACCAAGCTCGCCATGGCATTGTCTCTCCTTCAAAGGCGACTCCTCACGGACACAGCTCGGAGATGGAGCAAGACTGTGGAGGAGACGCATTCAGCACAGGATGCGGACCGGGCGGATATTGGACGATGACACCACTGGGGGCGTCGGAAGTCCAAGATGCGATAACGACGCAATCTTGCGCACATCCGTAGCGGGAGTCAATAAGGTTCAACAGCGCGCTGGACATAGACCACGCGGCACTCAGGCGGTTGCAGGTGCCGGGCGACGTTCACGTACTCTTCCTACTGTCCGCGGCAAGTGCGTACTTCTGCCGCCCGCGGGGTTTTGGCCATGTCCAGCAACTGCGAGATGCAAACCCGCTTGTGTTCGTCAATTATATGCATGGCATCGTGACCAAGCGCACGAACATGCCCCGCACTTCCTCACGTCTCGTTGTATTCTCGTTCTTGCATCGTACTATGTCAACCTCCATGAAGAAACCATCGACGTTGTTGGTTGGCTTGCCGGTGACTGATAGGACACCGATCAAGACCCCTTGGTCGAACATGCCGGTATCGATCGCGGACGAGATTGAGCAGATTACGAAAGAACTGGTCGCGGAAGGATACGACTTTGCGTATATCGGGTGAGTCGAGCGTACCGGGCCTTGGATGACACTTAGTACAGATCCACGCCGAAGGACATCCCTTCGATCG
Organism: Papiliotrema flavescens NRRL Y-50378; assembly: GCA_000442785.1. Lineage (NCBI taxonomy): Eukaryota > Fungi > Basidiomycota > Tremellomycetes > Tremellales > Rhynchogastremaceae > Papiliotrema > Papiliotrema flavescens. The sequence continues at coordinate 10,322 of CAUG01000230.1, forward strand.
TTGTACCAAAGCTGAGAGAGAAGAAGTGGTGAGCATTGGTTAATGGAGCGCAGGCAGCCGCACGCGTCTTAGGTCAGGGACGCGGTAGTAGTCGGGGGAGGGTACAAGAGTATTCCGCATTTCACAGAGGGCTTGGAGAAGCTGGTGAACACGATCAAGGTAAGGATCTGGACGAGCACTGTTGACGTCGGCAGAACGAATCGCCTGCCTCTCGAATCATGTTCGTTCACGAAGGCCCTCTGTCCATGCGACAGGTGCTCGAGAGACTAGACCATGCGCATAGTCAATGATCTTAAAGCGTCCACGACATCGTAATTATGCAGTATGAATGCTTTGCCCATGCTATAATGGTTCCCTTACCCTTAGGCCGCCTAAAGCGGATGTTTTGACAGGGAATCATCCGTGTCCGGGTATGCAGCCGAGTAACATCATCCGATTAACCGTCATACCCCTGCTATGGTCCGAACGCATCGACAGGGAAGAGACAAAACGCTCGCAGGTAGTCAGAGTCGCTGTGCTTCACCATCATCACCACCATAACCATCATTGTCCTTCAAAAACAGTTAATCGGTTCCGTCACGACATGCCTCTCACACTCGACTTCACGAACAAACTCGTTCTGATTACCGGCGGAGGCAGGGGGATCGGGTGGGCCATCACCAATTCGCTCGCCAAAGGTGAGTCTAATTGCCGATGCGAGGGTGATCCGTTTCTCATCGGACGGCGCGGACGGCAGCTCATCTGCCTCGGTCAAGTGCTCAGCACTGACGTCCAGCCGGAGCGGATGTGGCTATCACGTACACATCGTCTGATCCCTCCGAAGCGGCTCAGAAGCTGTCTGCCGAGACCAAGACCAAAGTGCAGGCTTTCAAATGCGAGGTCACATCCAGTGCCGAGGTGGACAGCGCACTGGAGGCTGTAGAGAAGGCGTACGGAAAGAAGGTGGATATTGGGATCGCCTGTGCAGGTATCGCACTTTGGAAGGACGCGCACGAGAACACCGACGGTGAGTGCTGACCTGAGTATATTACGACGCACGCAGGCGACAACTGCAGCGAGGATCCAGCGCGAGCCTTCGCGTATGCTGATCCTGCAGAGGAGTTCAAGAACGTCTTCGAGGTCAACACATTCGGCGCATACTACGTGGCCCGATCTCTTGTCCGATCCTGGCTTGACCAGCCTATTCCTGTCGCCCCGACACCCAACGCCGATGTGTCCTGGAGGGAGAAGAAACAACTCGGCAAGCAGATCCTGTTCATCTCCAGCATCTCAGGCCTGGTCGCCATGAGCCCACAGAAACAGAGCGCCTACAACGCGAGCAAGGGCGCGCTGACCATGCTCAGCAAAGTGAGCTGCTTTAGGAACCATCCGCGCGGTCCGCTGACTGGCAGAGTCTGGCCGCAGAATGGGCACCACTGGGCATCTTTGTCAACTCCATCTCACCAGTGGGTGCTTGTGTCTCCGCCCGGTGATACTGAAGCTGATGTCCAGGGATATGTGTCGACCGACATGATCGCCAATCCGCCCGACGAAGAGGCAAAGGCGTGGGCAAGCGAATGGCAGCAGCGTACTCCGGCCGGACGGTAAGTCAGGGGCGCACCTCACGCTCGATCAGTGTAAGAGGCGTGGGCGACTGACACTGGCAGATTTGCCTCGCCCGAGGAGATTGGAGACTTTGTCGCTGTGCTCGTGTCAGATAAGCAGGGTGGGATGGGCTGGATGGCTGGGTCCGACGTGGTCCTCGACGGGGGTGAGTGCCACGACGCTCGTGTTCGAAGCGAACCGGAACTGACGATCTCCAGGTTATACTTTGTACTGAGCACGAGCTTCCACGGCAGGTTAGAGTCGGGACGAAGAGGCCGCATATGCATGCTTAAAGCGCCGAGGAGTATACCTCGGCTTGTGACTGAAGGCAGAGACGGACCTTTTATAACGAAATAGCCGCTAAACAACCGGGCCATCGCCGAGCACCAGAACGGAAAAACATCCGTCCCCAATGTGATACCACAGCTGATCCAGAGGGGTGGGCATGGTTCTGATCTTCGTTTCTATGCATGTGCAACTTTAGTCACGTCGTGTCACATCCTCTTCCATCTCCATGACATGACACCTCCGGTATACAAAACCTGTGATCTATGCAGGAAACGCAAGGTACATCATATACGAGGCCCACCTGTCCGCCCGATCTGACGTGTAGACACGTTGCGTGCCTTCGTCCGAGGAGCGTGAGCTTCGACAGTCGGATGGACGAGCTGCCGCGTCTCAGCGATGCCGTACCTGCAGCAGGGCAGGTACAACATGTACCTTTTTGAAGGGGTATCAGAAGCCTGGCAGGCCTCGCGCGAGCACGGCAAAGTCGATGTCGCCGGGAAGGGACGGCCCTCCGCCCGAGTTCAGCTCCGAAGGCGGGGGACAACCAGGGCCATCCACGACAGCAGAGAGAGAACGACGTCGAGAAAGCATCGCCCATGACCACGGTCCGGAATCGGAGCTGGCCCAGGGAGCGGCTGACTGGGCGGAACCCATACCACCAAGCGGCACCACAGGCCTTCCCAACACCACGTTCGACCTCTTCGACGCATTCTTGCAGCCATCCCCTTCAGATCCATTCAATCCGCCCATCATCTCCCCCTTCAACACCACCAACTCGAATCCGAGCCCCCACGGCTTTACGCCCAGTGCCGGGCCGCCCACCACATTCACGTCGGCCTCATCACAGCCCATTTCCAACCCATCATCTAGCTCCACCGCCATCCCGCTCGCCGATCACCGCTTGGCAGAATTGGCGCGACTCAACAACATACCCATCTCGCCGCACATGCCCATCGAGGATGTGGGTCCATGGTCTGCGATGTCGGAGATACTGTCGGTATACTTGCGGTATCTGCATTCGCTGTTCCCGCTCGTGCACAAGCCGAGTTTCAGTCAGAAGTTAGCGATGAGGGCGGATCAGACGGACAGAGGATTTGCGGCTCTGCTGCTGGGAATCGGTGAGTTCCGTGACGTTGCGTGGTGGTGCCGAGGAAGACGTGGCGATTGGGTGAAGGCGGAGCAGGGGTCGTAAACATGGGGGTCAAGGGCTGTGTCGCTGGCCCGAGAGCCCAGATCGTACGGTTCAACGAACGCTCATGACAGTGGCATATACCATTGGCCAAAGCCCGTTGGCGAGGCTGGGAAATTACACCAGGCAGGAGCTGCACTGGTTACAGAGAAGATGTCATTCCGCTAGCATATCCATGCTGGACAGGCGATATCGGCAAGTCACCGTCAACCAAATTTGCACCCTCATGACGTACGTGCGAAGCAATGAGGGCGAGCACGACGTGCTCATGTCCAGGGGCTACTTCTACTGCCAGTCTACGGGAGAGACCAATCGTGCGATAGCGCTACTGGCGGAAGCGTGTCAGTTGACCCATGTCTTGTGTCTACGAGGAACGGATGAGCCGGATTTCATCGAACAGCAGTTGCGGAGGCGCGTCTTTTGGCATGTTTACGCTGTGGACAGGTACGTGCAAGGCTGACGGCGCCCGAAGTGGCCCAAATTTTGCGTCGCGGACCAAATCTCGAAGCTAATGCCAGCACGGAAGCCTCTGCCGGTCATCCCATCCACCTGAACGCTTTCGAAGGCCTCCCGCCCTTACCCCTCGACGTCGACGACGAGTTTCTCACACCACTCGGCTCGTTTGGCCCTTCGCCCGATGATCCAGCCCGACGGCCTTCAACTCAGCACTCGCCGCCTGTAAAGTCCACTCTGTCGGGCTTTCTCGGCTGTGTCGCCCTCTTCCCGATTCTCGGTCAAGCCATCGCCCGGCATCGCAGCTTGCGGCATCGTCTTTCATCCGGCGACATACCAACGCCCGCCGAGGTGGATGTCGATCGAGCATGGGTGGGACGGATGAGAGCCGAGCTGCAGACCAGGATGGACAATACGCCAACGTATTTGAAGGACCCAGGATGGGTAGGCGGCTCGGACGAGGGGAGCGCCGTGCGGGGCATGCAGAGGGCAAACGTGCTGGTGACTGAGGCGTCGATTCAGTTTGCGCTAGTGAGTGCGGATCTTCAGCGCGGGGGCGAGACCGAAGAAGCGTCCACTCAAGCCAGCTCGCCTTCGCAGAAGATCTCGAGACCAACGCAGCTGTGGCAGCAGACGAGCGGGCAAAGATCGGGCGGATCACATTTGAAGTGTTGTCATCTTTACCTCTTGACGATCTGGCGGCGAATGGAGAGAGTATGGTGAGTGGACTGATTTCCACACCGAGTGTCGCCGGAGTTCAGCTAAAAGACAGCGCGGTAAGATCTTCCGGATCATGCTGGAGATGCTGCGCGGAGACAATCCGGAGGAGTGGGTCAACCAACTACATGACTGGTGCAATCTGGTCAGCATAATAGACTTTGTCACATGCAGCCGTAGCTGACAGACAGTACTCGCGAGTTCAGTACGTCCAGCTTGCCGTCAATGACCTCGAAAGCCTGTTCCCGAGCAGGCAGCAGAGCCCAGAGATCTGACTCTGCGCTGGAATGTCCTTGCATTGTATAACATACAGACGTATTTCAGGTCGCACTCCTCACTGCCAGATGCATCGTAAAGAAGGCCTGTTGGGCGTCTCGCATTGGCTCCTCTTCGTGCCCCGCTCCGTATACCATAGCTTCGACGTATTGGACACCGGCCGACGTCAACTCCTCCTTGAGCTTGGCCATGACAGCGTGTCGAGCGGGGATGTCGCGGCTCCCTATGAGGCAATGTATGACCGTTTGGGCCGTCCGCAGGAGTTCGGGAGTGACCGAGACACCGAAGAGTGATACGGTGTCGTCCACACCGCTCGGCCAGGGTGATCGCGCAATAGGTGTGATGCCTCCAGGAGCGGCCAAGGAGAGGGCAGACACGCGTTCGGGATGCAGAAGCCAGAAGCGTTGGGCGGCCTGGACATAAGCGGTCGCCTCTTCTCCTGTTCTGTCGCACCTCTCTGCGGTCTACTCGTAGGATGCACGCACCTGAGCACCGCCCGAGAAGCCAGCGATCCCGAAACGATGCGTGTCCACTATTCCCCATTCCCGCTGCACCATGTCCACCATGTCCAGGATCTCCCGATCGTATCGAAGCAATCCTCCGCCGTTCAACCGCGACACCAGTGACTTCCAGCTCTCGTCCACCTGCCCATCCTGACGTCAGCTGTTCCGAGGGGAGCAGTTTCAAGAAGCTCACGAGGAAGCGATATGGGAAGATGACAGACAGTAGCACTATTTGGTGCTCTTCCGCCCAGTCGCTCCATTCATCACGCAGTATTTGCCCGTCGTTACGACTGGAGTGGACCAGGACCAAGAGCGGAAAGGAGAGAGCAGGACGTTTCGCCGACGGCCCCTTGCTGAGCTGGTCATTGAGGTGGGTCTTCGATGGATCGGCATCGATCGCTCGGGATCGCGGCGTATCGCGGGCTCGATGGGAGAGGAGGTGGCTCGAAGGGATGTAGAGGCAGAAGGAACAGCCCGAGACGATGTCGGCGCTGTCAGTGCGGAAAGTTGCGGTCCTGCCGGTAGACAGCACCAGCAAGCGGTGACCTGGCGGGAGGTTATAAAGCGACTGCTTGTTGGGCATGCGAGCGCGTGATGCATGAGTGCAGGCGAGCTTGGACTATGCCTAGATCACATCATGTCGGTGTGTGCACGCACGCTGCGTTTCGGCCGACCACACCCTACCAGCGAGACAGCGATTCTTGGCGCTAGCGCGAGCCATCGAGTATAGTTGACGAGGTATAGTGCATGATCTCGTCCGAGATACCCAAGCAGACAGAGTATTACCAGGTATCAAGAGTTTGCAGGTGTCTTGGATCATGATGGTCAAAAGTAAACATACATTGATGGGTCCTCGCTGGGAAATCGTCTCCCCCGCTGAACCACGAGGACATGGCATGCCCAGCTCGTGGTGTGGATACCCGACCGAACTCCTCGAGCTGGATGTATAACTTAGCGTATGTATAGCAACTATCTAGGACTGGATAGACTGGCTGGAAGTCATGAAGAGCTGCAGATGTCGGATCGCTCCTCCCGAGCGCCATCACTGCTTCTCGCTGACCGAAGCACCGGGGTACGTTTGCTCCCAAGACTCCATACGCCTCGTCCAGATATGGGCCTTCGGTTTTGGAAGTGACCCGGGCGGGAAAAGACCTGGACGTGAGCAGGCATTGGGTGATGTCCGTCTGATAATACTCACCGGCATGGAGGTACACGTATTGAGACTTCTTGGGATCGATTCGATCGTGAATCCGCCTACCAGCGTCAACCTGAGAGCGCAGCCTGACGGCGAGGCGTGATACTCACGACCCACACGTCGGGCAGAACAGCCTCGTCATTTTCCTCCCGCTCTCTGAGCATTCGGTATACCCTTTGAGTTCTCCTGATATCTCGGCGTCCTTCTCTGGAATGAGGAGGATATGGGCAGCACTGCCTGGTCAGTCATAGTCACGCAATCCGCTATAGCGACTCACAGACCACCGGTGGCCTTTCTACAGGGCTCGCAATCTGGGTGTAAGCTCTCACACGAGCCGCCGGTCAGCTCGGAAGGGAACGGGGTCGGACTACGTACGGCACAGGGAGAGTGTCGAGTCGGCGTCCAACTGCGGTATCGTCACCTTGACCGCGCCGCATAGACATGTGCCATCAATAGACATGACGGGCGGACTGTGGTAGACGAAAGTGGATAGATGGGCGACTCATGGAGTGATGAGCCCGCGCAATCGATCGAAGCAGGACATGGGTGTGACAATTGACAATGACGTTGTGAGCGGTGTCACCCGGACAGAAGCGTCTTTCGAGATAGCCGCGCTGACCACACATGCATACAACAACTGGCCAAGACTTGCAACTGCTTCCTTCACTGCGTATACTTGGCTTTTGCCCCTTGGTAAGTATTCTGCCAGGTCTCCAAGTTCTTGACGAACAGCTCTTGAGATGGCTTGGGAAGGGATCCAGGAGGGAAGAGCCCTGTCCGTCAATGGATCACCGAGAAGCCTCCAGCTGCCTCTCTCACCGGCCCTTACAAATCGCAGATTTGGCTCGCCGTCCTCTTGGGCGAAGATTACTCTGCGGAGGTGAGCAAAGAGCGCAGAGTTGCTCGAACAGGCGTCAACGCACGAGCTGCAAGTGGGGCAGAACCACCTCGTTATTCGACCTCCGCTCGTACCGGTCGTACCCCATTCTTTGAGCTCGCCTGCTACTTTCAGGTCTGACGTCTTGACCTCGAGGTTATATGCCCCACTGGGGATCAGGTTATTGCCTTGCGGGGATGATCTGTCAGCTCACACCGTGCCAGACATCTTGCGGCAGGTTGTACAGTCTGCTTGTTGGCACAAAGTCCGTCGAGTCCGTAGCTGTTGAGAATGGCGACACTCACGACAAACATACAATGATCCTTCTGGCGGCGTAGCGATGGTGACAGTGACCAACTCGCAGGCGCATCCTCCATGCAGCGACATGTCGACTCGAGGCTTACACGGTTGAAGTCAAGAGCGAGGTTTGAAGGTTGAAGAGCGCAGATCAAGGTGTTGAGCAAGATGCGTTGCCTCAAGATGACGTGTTCACACGTACGTCGACTGGGTGCTCGGCCGCATGGCGTCTGCTCACGGGTGCCTCTCATCACAATGGGCCTGCACCCTCAATGGGGCATGTACAAGATACTGGGTCCCAGAAAGCATCGCAAGCAAGGGTCTGTGTCATCCCTCTGTGTGAAACAGTCCTGGGCTGCATGCCGACTCTATCGCCGGCTTCGCTCATGTACGCCATGCCCACACTCCAACCATCTCTCCACCTGACGCGCCGGTCTTCCGCATCTTGTCCTTGGGTACGGTCTCGCTCCATATAAGGGTCCATCTCGCATCCAGTAGCCGGTGGTATTCGTCCACCGAAAGGGCGAACGGCGGTCCCTGCGTGAGATCGTGCGGTGGAGGAAGTAAGGGGTACATGAGTGTGACGAGGCGTGTGGATGACCTAGGTCGAGCGAGGGTGGAAAGCGAGGTTATGTATGTGTCACGTAGGTCTGGCGGCAGGGCGCACAGGAAGCTGCTCTTTAGCATACGCAGGGATGAGCCGCCGACTGTGACCGCACGAGTGACAGGAGGCGAGGGGTGGAAGATCTGCGGAATGGTCAGACGCACGTATAGTCCAGTAGCACGTCCCATTGCCCACTAACGCCTTTCGCCCACTCGAAGAAGTCTGCTGACAGCACCTCCCGCTTGCCATCCTTGTCATTGGTCTCCTGCGCTGACAGCCACCTGTACAATTAGCAGCTGCGGCACAGCCGTGCCGCATATCCAGTTCGGGGATGAACTCACTTCTGCGCTTCCTCCACGCCCTTCGGACTAATGTCTATGCCGACAGCATCGAGGCCTCGTCGCGCCAGCAGATGGATGTCGTAGCCCTAAACGGTCAGCTCAGCGTACCATGCACAACTCTCCATTCGGGTGAGAGCTCTGGCCCCCCACCCCCTGACACGAAGGGAACGAGACTGGGACGCTATGAGACTCACCCTTCCACAGCCGGGCACCACAGCCTTACCTGCCTTGACGATGCCGAGCTCGTCCGCCTTTGGCCCGAGAAGCAGCTCGACGAGGGAAGGGTGAGCGGCGTGCTGATCGAAACCTATCCGCCCGTCTTGCCTTGCCATCAGCGATCGCTGAACAGGAGAAACGGATCACGCGCACCATCGCCGCTCCCAAACCTCATCCGTGATAGACGGTCCAGCCATCTTGTATGGATGCTCCACTGCGTTCGGATGGAAGATTGTTCTCGCGACGGCCAAACAAGGAGTCGAACGAGGCTTCGTCTTCGTCTTCGACTCGACGTATACACGCGTTGCAGGATGCAATAACAAATACGATGCGGTCAACGGCGCCCGCCGGCTGCTTCTACCCCGCTTCATGTGGCGAAGTTGCTGGACGCACGTCATCAGGAATCAACGAGCTCGCCATCATCCACACAAGAGCCGTGCTGTAGCGGTACACCGTGCATGATCTCAGACTGGACGCAAGTACTTTGGACCTGTGGTCATAACAGAAGCTCATGATGCGCATGCAAAGCTGCACTGGAAACACTCCTCGCGCAGAACATATCACAGGCCGAACCGGTTCATATCAGGTGCTGGCGGCTCCGAGTTGGGTGTCTGAATGGCAGATAAGGCACTCAACGGACCGTATCCTGGAACCTGTCTTCCCAGCTGTAGTCACGCCCGCCCTCGAGCATGACGAGCCTTTCATGCATGAACTGGACGAAGTTCTAGCGTCACAATGGGAGTTATGCTGAGTGGCGAACAAATCACGAGTGGCGAGACGGCGCCTGGCAGTTGCCAGACCTGTCAATGTATTCATAGCTGCATCGCCAGCCGAGCCGCAGAGTCTGGCAGCCTCGTACTAGACGCTGCGCAAACGGGTCGGATGCTTGAATTTGACTTCTCATCGATACGGCGAACACCTCAAAACCAAACGCTCGGCCTAGTCAACGATGAAGTCCTAACTTATCGGCTCGCTGTGGTCTATTCAGCCCGTCGGCTTCGTCCGGTGCGGGGCCTTTGCCGTCGGCAAAAGCTAATGAACGACTCGAGTCCAATGCAATCAACCACTGCCATCAGACGCTCTGTTGTTTATACATATCTGGACATGGGTCTTCGTTGGTCTGCGCCCCGCAACTGGCTCCTCACACGCACACCATGTCCCTGCCGATCATCGTAGAGGTCCCGCCCGCTACAATAGACAGGGTCTGGCACACTTTGAACGATGCCTTTCCCGCACATGCTCCACTGGTGAATATCCTGTTCCCCGGTCGCGGCACCCAAGAAGGGGATGCGTCCATCATAGCTCGACTCAGGACAAAGACCAACAAGACGACGCAGTCGCACACCCACTTCATCGAGGCGCGGCTGGGCGGTGCATCAGTCGGAGCGGCTATCTGGACCGAGCTGTTCACGGAGCCGTCTGCCAACCTGGCCGACTTGGAGGAGGTCGAACGAGTCTGGCCGAACGAAAGCGACAGGGCATTTGCGAGCTTGATTTGGAGACAGTATATGGTGCATCGTGGGGCTTTCGTGCGGGAGCACGCCAAGGGAGGCAAGCCAGTGTGGGGTAGGTGTATGCGTTGAGCTGCTGCTGCGGTCGCTGACAGCAGTGCTCGAATGGCTAGGAGTCAACTCAGAGGCCCGGCGAAAGGGAGTAGGGGAGGCTCTCACGAATTGGGGTAGGGACCGGGCAGACACCGCGGGAGCCGAGGTCAGTCAAGAACGAGGTGGAACCGCTCGATGCAGCTCACACACTGCAGTCGGTCACGGAAGGCAATATCGTTGGCTCGCCTCTATATCAGCGCTGCGGGTACGAGCCCGTTGCCCACATCGCCTTTCAGGTCGAAGATGAGTTTGCTGGCCGACCGCTGCCCGACCTGATGTTCATGCGGCGTGTGAAGGCCGGGGCGCCGTGATCACGATAGCCTGGGTGTTCTGGGGACGCAAGCACGCGACCATTAGATGCGCTTTAGCTAGGCCCCAACCTAGCCTCTTGATAAGCATCACATCGTTCTTCCCCGCTAAACCTGCATTTGCTCGAGTCCGCTAGCTTTCCATCCATTCGGTACGTCGGACCGTCAGCGAGTATATCCCGGGAATGCCAAGACATTGCTACCACCCTCCACTCACAAGGTGACCGGACAATGACTGCCCGTGAGTCGGGAAGAACATGTGTCCGCTTGGTCTTGGCACATTTTTCTCCATCGCGTTGGAGAGAAGTCTCACAGCTCCATTCTTCGAGCTTCCCCTCCATGAACCGGCGCCGCGGACACAGGACGCCTGTCGTATCGAGTGAGGGTGTGTTTGCTACATTGCTGCGACCTTATTGCGCAACATCACGGATCGGACATGCACAGAAAGCGAGGCCAGTTCAGATGGGTAGCAAGTGCAGACTGAGAATGGTCAAGATGACGCCCCTGGAAATGCCAAGACTATGAGGGACGCCCCAGGCCGGATCCAAGGTCTGGCCCCGTGATCCCCGGCTCTCCTTTCCCGCCTGCTTTCCCTTCTTCCCTTCCTCTCCGACTCTCCTCACCCCTGCTCATCAGAACCGTTCCTTGGACGACTGCTCGCTACGTACGTTGTAGTACTTCACCGTGTTACCAATCGGACAGACAGTGTCCGTTCTCATGTTCATTCCCACTCAACAACGACGCCAGATTGAAGGGTCAGCCGACCTCAGCGGCACTCCATGGTCCCTGCTCTGCCATCTCATCGGCGCCGTGCAATCATCGTCCATCCATCTCGAATCGTTCGGACCATCCTCGCCCCCCCCCCC
>CAUG01000232.1:0-28946 GCA_000442785.1 Papiliotrema flavescens NRRL Y-50378
GGGGGGGGTAGGGGGAGGGCCTCCCACTTTTGTCGCTAAATGACAGTCCGACACAAAGGTGCACCCGCTCCTCAGGCAAATATGACCACGAGACACTTGTGCGAGTCCCTACACAGACGCGGTACGGACAAAGCATACCCACCGTTGATGCACGCCTTCGCCGGGGTTTGATCGGGGTTTGCGGAAGTGCCGAAAAGATGGGAATCGAAGAAGGGAGGAGATGGGGTTTGAGTGGCAGAGATGCGAGAGCAGGAAACAAACCTCCTGCTGGGAGTCCCCACGGATTGTAACATCAGAAGGAGAGCACTGATAGTCTGCTGACGCCCAATGGGACCGGAGAGGGACAAAGAGACGCTCGCCCCAGGGTTGCGCATATAGGCCCACGAGCCTCTCACTGACCTCAAGAGATCTTCAGTCTCTAAATGTCGCGAAGTCCGGACGTCGAGCGATCCATCGAGTTAGGATAGGAAGTATCAGTATGTTAGCACACTAGCTCGACGCACCAATGCCAGCCGCCTCGGTATCCGCAGTGACCGTCGCTGACCAAAGGAAAGGGGTCAGACGACGGGACGGCTTGTTTGCCTCCCTACACTGCTCAGAATGAGCCTGATGTCACAATGGCCCGTTACGGTGACTCGACTAGACGAGGAGCCAACTTGAACTCAGGTTTTGACAAGATGACTCCCGAATGGGTTTTCTCTCGTGGGCTGTGGGACGATTTACGTTGACAAATATCAAGCGGCATATTGCACGAGCACCACCACTCTTCGCGCCATTTCGAACGGACCACAGTCCCACTACATCACGGCACCTGAATCTATATACAGAACATTCCATTCCCACCCAGGCGGCAGATTACCTCCGCGCGACTGCACCAGCTCTTGCGGCCGCAGCCTCGAATCCCACGAACAGCTCAGTGTCCGCCGGCTTCGTTGTCTCCCGCATCAGAACTTCCAGGTGCAACACCGCCCGAGCCTGATGGCGCATCGCCGCCCAGGCTGCGAGCACTGCTGGAACTGGTGGGCTCATCTCTTCGTCCGCTCGCAGCATTATCATTCCCTCCTGAGCCCGCGCTAGCTGCAGTGGAAGGGATTTGTGAGCCAGAGGATGAATTCGCCTTCGTCGGCGAGGAATCGACGTCGCCTGCACCCTGACCGAAGGCGGAGTTGCGGGCTGCCTCCTGCGCGGCACGCGCCTCCTCATCGGGGAACAGAGACATCCCCACATTTGCAACTTGACGCTTTGGTACCACCAGAGGGTCAATCTCACTGGGGTCCGGGTCCTCTGAATGGGTGTCGCCGGCGACGGTGTTCACTGAAGAAGTGGTCTTCACCGAAGAAAAGGTGGAAGCTGCTCGAAGGTCAGGCGGGGGCGGAGGTCCCCGACCTCGCTGGGGTGAGTTTCCCCGAGAAGGGGCGTTGTTGTCGGTATTGTGATCGTCACTGTCCATGATGGGAGATGCAGGCTGGAGCGAAGGGGGAAAGACTTGGCTTTTATAGAGCCCTCGCCCTTGTACTCGACCAGCTCCGGCCTTCCCTCCAAAGGCACAAAGGTGGGCGCGCTCCACCCAAGAAGGACAGCTTCGAAGCCCGCTTGGGGCGAGTAGGCGTGACACGGGCACGGGCGCTATGGCTACGCTGTCGTATGTATTCCAAGAAGGCTTCACGCATGCAGTCCCCCGACTTGCAGCCGAGAGTCCCAGCGCGGCGTCCGAGCGCACGCTGGGGCTCTCACGCCTTGTACCCACCTCCAGAGCCTTCTCCCCGGGTGTATGATCCATGGAGTCTCGCTCCACTCGAGTCAGGCCCTGTCTCTGCCCGGCCCGACTCACTCGCTCTGGGCGTCGAAGCCCCATCACCCGTAGAATCAGACACGGATCCCGTCCGACACCCTCGTCCGCAGCCCCTCCATGCCATGTGATCAGCATCCGACAACATGTCCACCATCGTGCGGAACTTGCTCTGCATCATGCGCTCAATCTCCTCCATGGCCTCCTGTTCGGGCTCGAGAGGCGGACACACAAATTCCTGCAGCGTGCGTCCGTGGTTAGCGAGCGAGAGCCGCTCGTAGTCGACTGAACGGCGAAGGTTGTCTTGCACAGGCTTCGAACTACTCATCGTGTCTGGCGGGGTCCGAAAATCGCAGCATTCCGCGGCTTGAATGAGGTGTCGGGCGGCGCTCTCGTTAAAGCTCTGCACGATCGAGCCCGTTGCGCCAAGTGCCTCGTACAGACGGGATTCCGCCAACTCGCCAATCGATCCAGTCTTTGCCATTGCGTCTCTAGCAGTGAGTATGTGTACGGCAAGCTTTCGCACGGGTTATGCAGATGTTTTTAGGAGCTTCGAGCTCCACTTGGCCTCGCCACTAGCGTCGGCGGGTCTCATCGCTGAAAGGAAGTCTGCACCGCCAACTCAAAGGATGCTGGACGATTTCCCACGAGACGACGCGGAGACGACGCGGGACCTTTCACTACTGGCTGCTGAAACACCACTCACAGACATCGACGCGAGGGCTGTGGGTGCATGGATCATGACTTATCAATGTGCCCGCCCGTATCAGACACCCGAGGGTGGCTGCTGACTGGCCGTGCTCGCTCGTCGGGCCGCAGCCTTTTCCTCCTCCTTGATCTCCTCCTCCACGTTCTTCCTGATCTCCTTGAGGTTGTCTCCACCAGCATGCTCCTTGTCCGTCTGCACATTAGCGCCAAGACTTCATAGCCCACACGCCGACGCACCTTGGTGGACATCTTGTTCCAGAGCAACATCGCCCCACTGGTCTTCTTTGAGACCTCATCCACGCTCCTGCCGACTTCCCGCGCCAGCTCACGGCTCCATATGCCCGCTAGACTAGCCAAAGGTGGGCGCTCGCCTTGCAGGTTGCGCGTCAAGAAGCCCTCTTGTTCCGCTTTCGCTCGGTCCTCCGCTTTTGCCTTGCGCCACTTAGCAAGCTCTTTCGAGTACTTCTCGTCCCATTCTGCGCGCTTCGCCAGCCATTTCTTGATTGCTCCATCCGGATGCACCTGACCAATGTGGTCACGGAGGTTCGGGTCAAGAGCCGGTACAGCCTCAATGGGCTCGAACGGGCGTATGCGGCCATGTGTCGACACTCGTTCGGACACGATGTGACCATGCGCGAAAGGTGGCTCGGCCCCACTGACGGTGACTATCCCCGTGGATGGGACACGATCGCCACCATCACTTTGACTGCAGTCGCTATCAGACGACGCCTCCGACTCGACGTCACCGATTTCTAGCTCCTCCGCGTTGGCCGCCTCGGCAGACTGCGTTGTGATCATGGGCTTTGTCAGGTCCAGCATCGAGCCCGCTGTGCTGGGCGAAGTCGAGCTTGGTGCTGTCGTGGTAGGTGAGGGGGCAGATGTCGAGGGCTGTGACGTTGTCGTGAACATTGTACTCGACCGCGAGGGATCCTTAATCCGTGATCGACATGACTTGTGGTGTAAGCGGTGTTCGAGTGCTTTCGCAGCAGCAGTGTACGCCCAAATGTTGAAACTTCCGTCAGCAACTGGTCGAGGATCTTCGACTGTACTCACTTCGCACAGGCTCGGTACATGTATTTCGAGCTCCGCGTCCAGCTTAACGTCGGCACAACATGACAGCAACCTTCATAGATCTGCAGATGCACCCGAGTGGGCTTGTACTTCTCGATGGCCGCCGCCTGATCCGGGTACTCTGCTAGTGTCTTTGTCGACGGTTGGTAGGTCGTAGGCGCGGCAGCCTTGTGTGCAAGATAGATGATCTCGTCACGGAGCAATTCTCTACCTCCGCCGAGCTGAGAATGAGCGACGAGTCTACACTGGAGAACTCACAATGAGCAAAGGGCATAAGCCGCCTAACGAGCCAAGATTGACTGGCGATACAAGTGGATGCGTCAAGAGACTGTTAGGGCTGCGAATCAGCGGAGCTGTAAGGCGAAGCGATAAGACAAGCCGACACACCAGTACATTTGGATCTGCTCGTCGTAGACCCTCTCAGACCCATCTTCCAGCTTCACATTGACCCCGTCACCCGGAAGCGGCGGCCACGTCGAGCTTGGTTTATAGTGAAACCTGCTATCAGATCCTTTCGCGATTCAAGAACTCACCCGGTGGAGGGAATGAAATCCCCGCCGTCCCAGCCGCCAATGCTCGGCATGCTGTGAGTCAAATCCACCCATGGGCTGATCAAACTCGCTCCAGCCGGCATCGGTAGACCCATCTCCCGTATGATTATCAAGAGCGAGATGACCATGCCTGCGCCGGCCGAGTCGCCCATGAGGATGATTGATGTCGGAAGAATCGGGGCGTGGGTATCTGGCGGAGGGTCAAGCAGATAGAGATACGACGCGAGCGCGTCGAGGAGTCCGCAGGGCTAGTATCAGCTGAACACGTCCATGAAAGCAAGGGACAACGGCGTACAAAGGGGTATTGTGGGGACAAACGGTATGCCGGGCAGAAAGCGCGGGCTCCAGCTTTTCGTGCGTGCCGTTGCACTTGGTAACGGTGAGTGTCCAACGAAGAGAAAAAGAAGGCGCCGCCTGCTCTCAGCCCCGGCACTATCTACACAAATGTAACGAGCAACTCACCATGGATGTACAGGATGACACGGTCTCCAATCACCTCCTTGCCAGAGTTGTCCTTGACACTGCCTAGGGTGGCCTGCCGATGTGGCAAGTACGAGTGCCGGCTACCGGCAGCCTCGCTCGCTTGAACAGGCTCCACTGGCTCAGTAACTGTACTAGGACGCGTTGCCGTGCGTCTGAGATAGTCCTTTTGCATCTGCCCCATCAGTTGCCATGCACACATGAGCTGTAGAACACACCTCAATCCACTCTCCTTCGAGCTCTCTGCCTCTGACCCTCCACCATTTGCCCCCTCCGATCAGCCTCAGGCCGCCCCCGGTTTCGCCTTCGGGACCGTAGCTCGCCAGGTGCCTTTCGAGAATGTCCTCAGCGCGTTCGATGAGCTGCTGCGGCACAGTGACAACCTTGCGGTTCACCCAGTCTGGCGTCAGCCGCGAGCAGTCATAGCTACAGCAACGTGTAGAACGTACGCGGAGTTGGCACCGGCATAGCCGTGAAGGCCTGCACCTCCTCAACTCCACGATGTGATGCAAAGTCCAAGAACCGCCTGACCAGCTTGAGCCCCTCCTCGTACGTGAGCTGGTCTTCAGGCCCTCCGCCCGGTCCTCCTTCTTCGAGCGACTTTCGAGCAGCTTTCGAGCGCGACCGGCGCGACAAGATGTGTGAGAAGAAGGTTGCAACAACTGTCGGGGTCGTCGCAAGCGCGACGGCTGGTGTACCGAACCCAGGCGCCATGGTGAACGTGTGAACGCTGAGCTTGACGCGACTGTATCGCTGAAACAGACTGTGGTGCCTGCCTCATGTTAGTCGACCAGAAGTGATGACGTCGGATCAGGCACTAACCGATCGACCCGGAAGCGGCAATCGCCGCAATTGGGCGTTATGCTGGGAGATTCGATTCAATTGATGCATGACGTGGCATGAGTATCATTCCCCCCGGTAGCGCCTAGCTTATCGGTTGAATGGACCGACTTGGTGAAGCGAGTCGACCGTCGAGCGGACCAGCGCGTTTCATACACCCCGTTCGACTTTTGCTGTTCGACTCGACAACAATCAAAGGGGTGGTCCACACATCGCACGTCTACATAAACAGCGCCTCCAACGCGCCCAGGTAGCCACATACATCACACGAACACAACCACCATGTCGGGCATCGTCGAACAAGCCCAGGACGCAGCTGCAAAGCTCGCTTCGACCGTGCAAGAATCGCTCAACCTCGGCGGCTCGTCCGCCCCGAAGAACGGCGAGTCTCCTTGTCTCCCTTTGTCCAGCCCCCGCTCATGGCAGACCTGCCCAACCTCTACATAGACGAGAAAGCCGGGTCTGACACCGAGGGCACCGGCGCCGAGCTCGCGCCTTTCCAGACGCCCTTGAAGGCGTACCAGTCGCTCCAGGCGCCCGCTACGTCCGACGCCAACCCCTTCGCCGTCGCCAACTTCCTTGTCCGCAAGGCGGACTCGGTCGAGCGAAACGAGTGGATTGAGCTCGGCAAGAGCGGCCAGAAGAAGCTCGTCAAGGGTATTGAGATTTGGAGGAAGAAGGAGCTCAAGGCGGCTCAGGAGGGCGACAAGCTCGCTTCGGCTAAGAAGGAGCAGGAGGAGCGGGACGCCAAGAGGCGTGAGGAGGCCAAGAGTGTCGTCCTCGTTGACGATGCCTCGAAGGAGGCTAAGAAAGTCAGCTCTCTTGCACTTACCTTGTTCCAGAGCTGACGACAGGCCAAGATCTTCCAGCTGCCCGAGCTTGTGGGCCAGCGGGTCAAGATCCAGGCTTGGGTCCACCGATATCGCCCTCAAGCAAAGCACTACTTCCTGGTGCTCCGCGATGGCACGCAGTTCGCCCAGGCCATCCTGACCGGCGACTGCATCCGAACGCTCGACGCCCTCGACCTCACCGTCGAGTCCACTGTCGAGGTGAAGGGAACGGTCGAGAAGGTCAAGGAGGGCCAGACCGCTCCGGGAGGTGTTGAGCTGGTCGTTGACTGGTGGAGGATTCTCGGCAAGGCCCCGGGTGGAGACGATGCCTTCGAGGGCCGTTTGCGAGTGGTAAGTGGGGAAATTGTGCTCTCGATCCTGCTATTAACGCGCAGGACACCGACCCGTCGATCCGAGCGGACCTGCGACACCTTGAGCTCCGAGGAGAGACCGCCGCCGCTGTCATGCGTTTCCGAGCCATCCTGCTGCGAGCCTTCCGAGAACGATTCAACGCCAAGCGGATTACCGAGGTCACGCCGCCTTGTATGGTGCAGACGTCTGTGGAGGGTGGTTCGACATTGTTCGAGTTCGACTACTACGGCGCCAAGGCGTATCTGACGCAAAGCTCGCAGCTGTACCTCGAGACGGTCCTGCCAAGTCTGGGAGATGTCTATTGTATCCAGGAGTCGTTCCGAGCCGAGAAGAGTTTGACTAGGAGGTGAGCAGAACGGCCGCGGTTCGGCGGGCGCGCTAACGCTAGACATCTGTCCGAGTATACTCATCTTGAGGCCGAGCTTGTCTTCATCGAGTTCAAGGACTTGCTGGACCACCTCGAGGACATGGTGAGTCGTGTCCCATGGGGTGATATGGCATGCCTAATGGCAGATCTGCGAGGTCGTCGACTTCCTGCTGGCCGACCCAGTCGCCGCGGACATCATCAAGACTCTCAACCCGGAGTTCGTCGCGCCCCAACGACCCTTCATGCGACTCGACTACCGAGACGCCATCAAATACCTCAACGAGCACGGCATCACGAAAGAGGACGGCTCGGACCACGTGATCGGAGACGACATTGCCGAGGCTGCTGAGCGAAAGATGACGGACCAGATCGGCCGCCCGATCATGTTGATCCACTTCCCGAAGATTCTGAAATCGTTCTACATGAAGGCTCTGCCGTCAGCACCCGAGTTCACGGAGAGCGTCGACGTGCTCATGCCGGGCGTTGGAGAGGTCGTCGGTGGATCGATGAGGATCGCAGACCTCGAGGAGTTGATGGCGGGCTACAAGCGCGAGGGGATCCCGCACGAGCCGTACTACTGGTTCACGGACCAGCGAAAGTACGGAACGACCGAGCACGGAGGTTACGGTCTTGGTGTCGAGGTGAGCTCACGATCTATTGGACGCGTTCCTGAGCTGACGCGCAGCGACTCCTTGCATGGATGCTCAAGCGATGGACGGTCCGAGAGTGCTCGCTGTACCCGCGGTACATGGGCCGAGCGACGCCATAGGCGTGACTGCGTCCTGAGCTGGCAAGAGACGAAGAGACGTTTGTTCGGAGGCGGATCATCTGCACAGCACATCTGGTCTTCATGCATGGTCTGCTCGTCGAATGCAAATACGAACGCTGGCGTGATGCATCACTGCACCTCCGCGCCAGACCGCACAACCACATCCAGTACTGGGCTGAGCACAAAGTCAAACTCGTCGTTCGCGCCCGTGATCCGCAGGCGCTCAAGCATGTGCACCCCTTCCCGCAGTGCCAAGAACCGCAAGCGAGCCGACATGCTCGCGCCCGGTAAGAGCGGCCCACAGCGTACGTCGTCTTCGAGCGGGACCAGCGCGGGCGCGGACGCCAGGTTCGCAGCGAGCATCTGCCTGAGCACTATCATTAGCGTTGTCCTTTTCCCGTAACGATCTCGACATTGCGCGTAGCGCGGAAAGCACGAGGGCAGACCCACCAGGATCGTCCATGCCCCACTGGGCATCTTCGTCTCTCCGCCGTCTGCGCTTCTCGTATACCTCCCTCACGCCCCGGTGTTCCTCCCGTGGCGGCACACCCACCCTGAAGCGCCTGACCTCGTCCGTACGATTCTGCACAAACACCTCGAGGCTGAACGAGTCCAGGACGTGCACCGACGACCCCGCCCCGTCCACCCCTTCCTGCGGGAGGATCTTCACTGAGACGAGCAATCCGTGCCCCTGTGCCTGTGCCACCGGGCCCCGAAGGCTGTTCACCCGTGATCCCTGCAGTTGTCCGGGGCGTTGTCCCGGAGGCGGCCCGTGGCCGATGGGCATGCGCTGCGACCCCGGCCTGTTCAGCGCGTTCTGCGCTAGACTGGCGATCGAGAACCGCTTATCCCCAACAATCGCGTTCGGCGCGGGCTGAGTCTTGATGGCCCCTGCCCGAGGCACGGGTGGGAGCACCTGTCTCGTCTCGAGTGCCGCGCTGGATGCGGCGTAGAAAGGCGCGAGGTCGAGCGTACAGTTCCACCTCGAGCTGAATTTGTCGGTGGGGTACACCTTCTCTCCGCCGGTATTCTCGTACGGCCGGCCCAGGACGGTGATAGCCACCGGGCGCTGTTCATCGCCCCTGCCCATAGCCCTCGCCATGTTCTCGTCCAGATCCGTCTGTCCGCCATTCCGGTCCTCGCTGGTGGTCGCGATGGACACGCCGTATAACAGGTTATACTGCTCTACCGGGTCCAGCACCAGCGGGAACACCTCTTGTCCGCGGTACGTCTCGGGCTGACAGAGCAACTCAGCGGAGACCTTGCCGCCTTTTCCGCCCACGTCGACCGTGATGTTCTCCACCTCGAAAGGCAGCACCGGACCCTCGTGGGGGTTTTCGACCTCGACGCAGAGCGCGACGCGCCGCTCGCCTTCGTCTTCTTCGTGAGCGGATGAGTCGGCAGATCGGGGCGGAAGCAGCTGCGGGAGGAAGAGCGTGCGCATACGGATTCGCAGACCAGAGGAGAGACCGAGAATTCGGCGGTACGATTTACGCAGAGCGTGGTTCGAGTGCACGAGGTTGAGTGCCGGCGCGGCTCGTTCGCGGGACGGTCCTGCTGTGGACGGTGGAGCGGTCGATGCGGTGGATGGTACTAGACCTGAGGAAGGGGTGATTGCTGTAGCAGGGGCCCAAGAGGGTGGGACAGAGGGTAGGGACAGATCATGCCGTATGCTCGAAGCCAGTCGAGATGTCGGCATCCGCTCGTCGCCTGCCATCAGCTACGGCTCAGACGGTCTCGGGACGCGACGCACCCAGCCCGCCCAGCAAGTCAATTTCCTCCATACCCGCCAGATCCTCGTCCTCATCCTCATCCAGCACGCCATCGGCCTCTTCCGTGCCGTCCGTACGGACCGTATCCGTTGCCGAGTAGATCGAGCTCGTCTCGGCATTAAGCCCCGCCTTCTTGCTCTTGACGGGCGCGTCCCGTAATGTCACCGACGCCGTCAAGCCCAGCACCGGGTTTTGGATCTGCGTCCGGACGTATGCTGAGATTAGTTACCGCTCCTGTCCCTCTTCTCACCGCCATAGAAATGGTAAGCTAGACTCACCGACCGGGACCTCCCCCTTGTAAATCACCTCCCAACCACCCTCGCCGCGGACGATAACCCTCCCGCCATTCCCCTTCCCCTCCGCCAGCTCCTCCCTCACATCTCCCAGCCCATTCACAGAGCCAATCGCAGCTCCAGCCCCGCCCTTGCCGTCCTTCGCCTCGGACTCCTGCACGGGCCCCTCCCACACGACCACGCCCTCCACGCGGGCATACTGATCCTCCGCCTCGTCCATCCGCGGGAACGGATTGGGCGTGACGGGCGCGCCGGAGATATCTGGTGTCTGGGGCATATGCGGCGTCTTGGGCACGAACAGGTTATCCGGTTTGGGAGTCGCCGTCACGGTGAGAGAGGGCGGGCGGGACGTCATGGGCGGTAAGAGCGTCGTGGTCATCGTGAGCTGCGTATCAGCGCCTCAACCCCGGCACGAGCTATCCACGCACTTGGAGCCGTGAAAGGAATCGCAGGAGCTCCGATGGCGGTTCCGAGGGCGATGCACTCTTGGCGGCCGACGCGAAGACGTCGTCCGGGATATGTAGCGCCGCGGCGTAGAAGAGCTTCTCGTCTGTGCGTCAGTCCGCGAGCACATCGGGTCGAATCGCTGCACAGATGACCGGCGATACGACGACCAGCAAGTCTGACACTCACCAAGAAATGATAGTTGTCTTAGTGGCGCTGCCTGTACGCCCTCCCACCACTTGGCAGCGTCGCCTGAAGATGGTATGCCGGACCATGATGGGATCAAGAGATCAATCGACGTCGCGTGGAAGATGGCCTCGAAGTTGGGCGCCGAGGAAGTGGTCGAGAACGCCGGCATGGTGCAGTGGGACTGGTAGCTCCCTCGCACCTCCTGCGCTGACGGATGGCAACGAGCGGAGTATGAGTCGAGCTTTGCGCAAGGGGAATGTCGACAAAAGACAGACACGTCGCGCCGGATGAACATGCTACTGGGCGGATTGATGCGCGAAACGTGCGGAGCCCCAGCCACCGGTCGACCACTGCATCTCACTACCAAGTCTCGAACAGGCCTCGTCTCTCGTGCTGCCGCAACGTCACAGCGAAAGGAAGTACGAGTCAAGGGCAAGTGGCATCCACCAAAAAAATGCCGAAACCGAATGCATGTAGATATAACAAATGAATCGAAACAAGCCATCCCAAACCCTCCCTACTCGTCATCCTCCCTGCCCGCCGCGGCGTTCGCCATCACCCACTCCCTCGCCTTGTCCTTCGCGCGCTCCTCGCCCTTCTTGTCGCCAATCTTGCTCTCGATCTGCAACAGCTTCTTGAACAGAAACCTGTCATTAGCGCTCCTCTTGATGCCACATTGTCTAGCTCACTTTGCCTTCTTCGCGTTCAGCTTGTGCGCCAGAATCCGGTCGACCAATCCCCGCACGCCGCTGATATCCTCCACGCGGACCAGCTGGTCCATATACACCGACACAATGTCCAGGCGCTTCGGGTACCGGTCCACGAGCTCCTCGAACAACGTCTTGCCGCGCTCGGCATCCGCGTGTCGGAATTCAAGCACCGCAAAGTTCTTGATCGTCTCGATGTCTGCCGTCAGCTCGGCGGGCGGGATGGCGTCTGGCGAACCACTCACGGTGCGACTTGTCCAGCGACTTCATGCTCCTCGGCAACAAGTCCCGCGCCTCGTCGACATTACCCGCCTTGAACCAGAACTCGGCGGCTTTCGTCCAACTATCACCGACCTGCGAGAACTTCTTGACGTACTTGCGCCACACCTCCTCGGCGTCCTGGTATCAGCTCCGCCCTCCCTCATCGATCGTCCCAGCTCACCGCCTGCTTGCCAGCCGCGACGAGCGCCTCGGCATACCGCGCCCACACCGTGCGCTTATCGTTATACTCCGCGGCCTCCTTCCACACCTTCTCCCTGCTCTCCGTGGTGCCGAACCCAATCTCCAAGTTCACAATGGCCATCCACACGTTCAGCTTCTCCGTCTCTTCCCGCAGAGCGATCTTATCCAGGGCTTTACGTCCAATCGCCCGCGCCTTGTCGACCTCGTGCAGCTGCAGCAGGAACGACATGTACTGGATCCACAGGAAAGACGAGTTGGGCGAAGCGAGCAGCGCTCGCTCGAACTCGAGTGCGCTAGACGGTTGGTCTGATGGCGCCGAAGCGGTCAAGTCGGCGTTACGTTTCGCCTTGGACTTCTTCGTCTTGCCCTTGGCGCTCGACTCGGCGGCCACGTCGCTGTCGGCGTCTGAATCGGAATCGGAAGAATCGGATTCAGCGCCCAAGGGGGCTTCACCCGTCCAGTCGAATCCGCCGGTGACAGAAAGGGTCGGAATGTTCTTGGCGGACTTGGTCTTTGTCTTCAGCTTAGGCGCGACGGGCGTCTTGAGATCGAGCTGGAGTCAGGCCTTGCGCGAGTGATTTGGCGATCAACATACCGTCACATCCGCCTCGTCGTCGTCGCTCTCCTCATCCTCGTCATCGCTGCCGTTCTCGAAGTCCAGCTCCTCTCCGCTTGCAAGCTCCTCGTCATCATCCTCATCATCATCACCGTTCTCATCATCGTCCACCTCCTCGTCGGTCTCCTCGCCATTCTCCATCTCGTCGTCATCGTCCTCCTCATCTTCATCATCCTCCATCTCCTCGTCGTCTTCCTCCCCCTCAGCAGCGGCGTCGCCGAACAAACTCGGCTTGATCGAGAAGTTGACTCGCGCCTTCTCCGTATCGATACTGCTCAGCACGGCCTTGACGCGGTCGCCAACCCGGAAGCCCTGCAGCGCCTTGGACACATCCTTGGTCTTGTCATCCGAAATCTGGGACTTGTGGCACAGGCCCGAGACGTTCGATCCCTCGATCTGGAGGAACATGCCATAGTCCTCGACCTAGCGTCAGTCTGCATCTCACAGGCAGCAAAAGAAACGGCGCGCACCTTCTTCACGGTCGCATCGACAACCTGGCCCTCGGTGAACTCGCTCAACCCCTTCTTGGCGCTCTCCTTGGTCCGCTTGCCTCCGGGCTCTTTACGCAGACTCATTTCGACGAGCTTCTTACTCTCGTTGACACTGCTGTCAGGCCCCGACCAACTCCGCACCATGGCCTTCATAACTCACCTGGTGATAGTTCCCGAGACGAGCTGGTTGACCTCGAATCTGCTCTCCCAGTCCTTGACGAACTGCCATCAGCTCATTGTCTCTGAAGATGACACCAGACCCACCTCGTCGAACAGCTCCTTGATCATGACCCGCGCAGTCACCGCCCGTCCGAGCGCCACGAACACCCCGTGTCCGCTCACGTTCTTCACCAGACCACGGACCTTCATCCCCGCCTTAACGTCCACAATCTTCGCCAATTCAGGGTCGACCACCTCGCCGGCCCCGCTGACCCGAGATGGCCTCGTGGAGAGGTCGATGATTCGCGTAGCGGGGTTGGCAGTGAGGATATAGCACTCCACCTCCTCGCCGATGTTCAGGGGTCCATCGCCCTTCGACACGATCTCCAGGTCGTCCGCCGCATCCGTGGGGTGCACGCGCCCTCGCACATGGTTCGCAAGCTGGACCATGCTGCCCTGCGGGGTGTGCGAGATGACCTTGCCGTGGACAAGCATGCCAGGCTTGAACGAGTCGAACGTCTTCGCTCCCGTGCTAATTCCCGATCCGACAGGCGCGTCCTCCGTCTTCGCCTTGACCCTCGTCGCCGGCGCGGTGGGCGCACGCTTGTTGGACAGGATGACCAAACCACTTTGGTCGTTCTTCGAGATCACGACGAGCTCGTCCAGCCTCTCACCGACCTTGAGCTGCGCACGAAGCTCCTCGACGCCGATGTGGCGGTGGTTGCTCAGGTTCGCGAGGGACAAGAGCGCGGTGATCTGGCTCGGAATGAGCGTCATCACGACCTGGTCGGCGTGAACCTGGGAGACCACACCCGACACCTCGTCCATCACGCTCAGGCTCGTCGCGGCCAGAGCGGTCGGCAGAGCCTGTCGGACCGAAGCGACCAGTCGTTGCGTCTCGTTGTTGACCTCGGTGATTCGCACGTTGACCGGCTTGCCCTCGAAGAAGATGTCCTTCAGGTTAACAATGAAGTTTTGGCTACGGTCAGCTCGAACTCGGCTATGCACGCATCAACTCACCTCGCCTCAGATTGCGGCACAAACGCTCGCAGGCCGCCGAATAGGTCAACAATGCACCCCTTGTCAAGGATCTTGGAAACGACAGCGGGCGTGATCATCCCTGTCTGCACTTGGCCGAAATGCTCCGGCACCTCCAGCTCCGAGTCGACCAGGCTCTTCTTCAGCGTCAAGACCACTCTCGACCTAGCCGGCTCCAGCGCAAACACCCTAGCTTTGACTGATCCGCCGATCTTGAACCGCTTCTCGGGGTGCTTGAGCTTGATGTCGGCGTAGTGGTTCGGCCAAACAACTCCATCGACGGATCCAGCGATGTTGACGAACAAGCCCTTGTCTCCAAGCTTGCGGATTGTTCCCTGCAATCAGCGGCTGCCGTTGACACCATCTGAAGACTTACCTTCAAGTGCTGCCCGACCTTGAGCTCGTCGACCTGCATGAACACCTGGTCCAGCACCTTCTGCTCAAACGAGAGCAACAGGATGCCGTCCAGTGGCGAGTGACCGATGACACGGGCGCGGTGCAGCGTGTCAATTCGGAACGGTCCCGCCGTGCCAGACAAGGCTGGGATTCGCTCGTCGGAGATGTGGCTAATCTGCACGTCAGAATCGCTTGCAGCAATCAAGTGCCAGTACTCACGTGCACGAAACCCTCCAGTCCATCGTCCGTCCGGCACATCACACCCCACTCCTGTATCACCCGCGTGATCTTCACGCTCGAAAGCATCTTGCCGATGGGCACGCCAATCTCCAGCGCCGTCTTGCCGTCAGGCGTAACGGGGCTGCTTAGCTCCAACAGATGCGGCATGAGCGACAGGCCGAAGCGCTTTGGCGAGAGGTTGAGGTTGTCGTAGAGCACACGTGCTTTGATCTGGAGTCAGCAAAGCCGTGATCACACTCTTAGCTTACCTTCTTGCCGATCTTGTACTTCTCGTCAATGTCCTCGCCCTTGAGATTGAGGTGGGCGAGATCGATCGTGCCGTCGAAGAATCCGCAGATCTTCAGGTTGAGACCGGAAGGCACGACCGCGGTGATCAACGCTGCGACGAGTTGACCGGGCAAGATCGAGGCGATGTTGGAAACCTCGCTGAGGCTCGTCTTGGTGTACAAGGAATGGTCGAGGGACAGTTGGATAATCCGTCCGCCGGCGGTCGAACCGGTGATCGTAGCGGGCACAAGCTGGCCAGTGATCAACGTCTTCGCTACATCGTTAGCCCAAGGCGTATAGTAGGCAGCGCTCCAGCGGCGTCTACTCACTCGGCATGTGCTTGTCCACCTCTTCTCGGCTGATCCAACCCTCTCCGCCCACCTCCTCCGCCAGCCCCAGTCCGACTCGCCAACCCTTATCCTCCTCGCCGAGCACCTCGCCTGTGAGCGCGAACCCGCTGTTCAGGTCCGCCTTGACCACCTCGGAGTTGACCTTCTCCGGCATGAGCGTCATCTCCACCCGGGCGGCCAGACGCGTCGTCTCGGACACAGGGTACTGCGAGATGAAAGACTGCGACGCCGTAGGGAACAGGTTGAGCACCTTCGCGGGGAAGTACTGTCCCGGCGAGAAGAGCGTAGCCAGGTCCGGTGCGCCGGACTCTTCGTCATCTTCGTCTTCGTCCTCGTTGGAACCGGTCGAGGAAGCTTCTTCCTTGTGCAGGAGCGTTGTGAGCGTGGTGGATATCTCGGTGATGGGCACATGAGAGAGCAGGTTGTTCGGCAGGGACAGAACAAGGTGCAGCGGCAAGACGGTGTGGATCCGGGTGAGGAGCCTCGTGCCAGTCACGAGTCGCTGCGGGTTAGCCCGTGTCCACTTATGTCCAGATACAATGCACGCACCTTGTAGTTGAGCTCCTCGACTCGAATGTTGTCCTTATCCCGCTCCTTGCGTTTGTCGTCCACCTCGTTCTTCTTCAGCCGCTTTGCCTCGCGGTCGCTGATCTGACGACGGCGCTTCACTCCCTGCTGGCTCTGCCATCAGCTACATCCGGATCCAAAGCTATGCCACATACACCCTGCGCCGCCTCAGCCTCGGCCTCTCTCCGTCCCTCCGCCCGCGTCTGCTTGACCTCCAAAGCAGTCAAGCTCGTCCCGCCTCCTCGCGGGAAATCCGTCTCCTCGTGCTGCAACGTCGAGACGAATGAAGGCGCAGCCCGCGGCTGGTCATGCTGCGGCTTGGGTCGCGCCTCGTCCCCATCTCGGCCCGTGCCAGAAGGTCGAGGCCGCTTGTTCTTGCCGTCTTGTTTCGATGCGACGGCCATTTTATGTATGTTGATGCGAGAGGAGAATGCAGAGACTAGAAGTGGAGGGTCCCAAAATTCTGAGCGGGTCGTTGATGAGCCGTGCCTGGCGAACTGGCAGTGATATATGGGTGGGCTGAATAAAGTACTACTTCTTTCCGCCGGAGCTGTTTGTGGGTTCCGGCTCGACGCGTCCGTGATGGCCGTGATCAAAGACAGTCTACGACTTTTGGAGAACCGATCGACTTGCGCTGCGGACTGTCTGGCAATCGGACAACGATGAGCAGCCAGGATACTACCTCGACGACCCCGCAGAAACAGATCAGCACGCCGCAGAAGCGCGCGGTGGTGAATGCTGAGGCCGGACCAAGCAAGCTCAAGCCGCAGGGTGCTTCTCCAGCTTACGTCCGTGCCCGAACATAGCCAGGCGAGACAGCAGCTGACGCTAAGAGCTCACGGAGACACTCGCTATATGGCATAGAGGACCGTATTATCATCGAGTGAGCTAGCCGCCAGTCGATTCACCCACAGTGAGCTCACGCGCAGCCCCGGCAGTCGGGTTTGGAAAGTCGGCTTCTCAGGCGAACCCGACCCCCGCGCGGTCTTCTGGTCGATGGACGACACAGCCCGTAGCTCGTCGCAAGTCGCCGAGGGCATTTGGGACCTCGACCTGGATCGAATGGGCCAGGTCGACCGGAAAGAAGCTGCGAGGCTGGTGGGCGTGCGCGTGACGAAGCATCTGCGGGACACTTTCTCCAAGTCAGCTCGCAATTGCTCCTTCGCCATGAGCTGACGCGCAGACACCTCATGACGGATCCCAAATCGCGCAAGGTGATCGTACTGGAGAACACGTACCTCCCCGCGTGGGTGAAAGAGCACATAGCCGAGGCGTTGTTCGAGAACCTGAAGGTGGGCTGACAGTCCTTAAGCACAGCCGAGCTGACGGCAGGTCCCTTCAGTCTCGTTCACCCCCTCCGCCTTGCTCGCTTTGAACGCTTGTGGGCGAATCACGGGTCTCGTAGTCGATTGCGGCTGGCTCGAAACGACCGTGACGCCCGTAAGTCTCTTTCTGTCGGCTTGCGCCGATCCCTGACCGATGACAGGTATACTACTCCCGACCGCTATTCCACCTGTCCCGATCCACGCCGCTGGCGGGTCGAAGTCTCCATTGCCGCTTGCGGGCACTCCTCCGCCGACATGGGACGTACCATCCCCCTCCCACATCGCTCAACGACCTACGCCGCCAAGCTGTCAACCCCGTACCGGCTGAGCTGCTCACGGACAAGCTGGTCGAGCGGATTTTGACTGAAGTGTGCTTCGTCGGTGGGGTAGTTATCCCCCAAGAAATGGACGAAGAGATGTCCGAGGACGACACCGACGACCTTGAACAGGTGGAGCGCAGGTTGCTCGACAGGCTTCGGGCGGTATATGCGCCAAACTCAACAGCCAAAGATGCGCGGTTCGCCATTCCGATACCAGCCGGGTCAATGGGACCCGGCACGCTGGTTATACCGGGGTGGATCCGCGAACGCGCCGCTGAGATCCTCTTCGAAGATGACCTCGCGCAAGAAGCCGGGTCGATACAGCATGCAATCCTCGACACTCTGTTGAAGGTGAGTCCGCCATTCCGACACGTAGCTGACGACAGCTACCTATCGATCTGCGCCCCGCGCTGGCGGGCAGCATGCTCATCACGGGCGGGACGGCTTCTCTGCCTGGGTTCATCCCCCGCCTTCGCATCGCCCTCAAATCGGCGCTCCTTCCCCCTCCCACCCCCAACCTCGGCCCGCGCGTAGACTCCGCACCGCTGCACACCCCAGCGTACCGCAAAGAAGAGACCATACAATGGCGTCAATCAACGAAGGAGCCATATCACGAGATATACGGCCTTGTCAACCACATTGCCACACTGAACGATCCGGCCCCGCTCGACGGCGACGGCGCGAGCCCCAGCGGCAACGCGGGCAAAGCGCCCCGATGGGTCCCGAGCCTGCTCGCGTGGGTCGGCGGGTCGTTAGCAGGGTGCGTGCATGTATATCATCGGCGGGTGAAGCTGACGGCAGGATGCTCAAGACGGGCGCGCCGGAGATGACGCGCGAAGAGTACGATACGCTCTTGTCGGAGAATATAGCGCGCGGGGAGTCGTTCGCGGCGGAACAGGCGGCGCAGGCGCAGGAGATGCATGAAGCCGCGGCGGCGATTGGAGTCGATCTGGAGAGTCTGCGCCCGGGAGAGGCTTTGAGCGTGGGGAAGCGCAGGAGGGGGTGGAAAGAGGGCGTTGTGTTGCGGGACTGGACGAGGGCGGTGCGGGCGGCTTGATGTGGTGTCCTCATGCTTTCACGACCTTTGACGCTGACGCTGGTTTCTGGCTGCGCTATAACATGTACAAGACTCATAAGTACATGAACATGCTGTAATGTAGAGACGCTTTGACTGATAGGCGGAACGACGGCACGGCATCGTGCGGGTCTGCACACCCAAGACGCCATCCCGGGCGACAGCTGCATCACTTGCTCCCCCCCGGCGCGCCAGGGACCTTCTTGTCCTTCCTCGTCGGCGCGGTCGAGTTCCTCTTGGCCCACCGAAGTCCGCACGCCTGCCATCAGCTCCACCCACCACGTCATACCACATCACCCGCGACTCACATTACACAGCGTCTTCGGGCCGAGGGGGCCCTTCCTCCACTCGGGACTATCCGTCCGTCCACACGTGACGCACACGTGCATTCCTCCCTCGCCATCGTTGCCCGCGCCCGTACCGCCCACCGCTCGGGACGCAGCGTTCTTCTTCGCTCGTTTCTTCTCGCGCGCGGCTTCTTTGTCCTTTTCCTTCGTCGCCGGGTCCTTGGGTGGTCGGCCCGGGCCGGCTTTCGGGCGGGGAAGCTGTGATTGCGCCTGCGCGGCGAAGGCAGGCGAGGACGGCGGTGAAGAGGAGGAAGAGGATGGGGTGGGGGATGACGAGGGGGACGGGTTGTATACCGGGCGTTGGGGTTGCGGGTCCACCGGGAACGCCGCGGTCTCTGCAGGTCAGACTGGGACATGGAGCGTGAGGGTGTGGGGAGACGCACGGTAATCGTCCTCGTCGAAATCGCTCTGCAGCTCGCGGAGCTCTTCCCGCAACTTCTCATTCTCCAGCTTGAGCTCCAAGAATGCGTCCAAGCTATAGTCAGTGACCATCCTGAAGCTCGGTGTGCGACACACCTCTGGCCATTCGACTCGTCGCCGACCCCTTCGCCCACTCGGCGGCCCATAAGCCATACCGCCTTCCCCTTCATATCGTCCCCCTGCGTCGTCGTCGTCGGGACCATGGTTCCTCCCCCTCCGAGACCGAAAGCCGGCGTATCCGACTGGCCCTCCACGCCTGTCGCATGTGCTCTGATCTCCCACACGACCGTCTTGGGCGTGCTAGACCCTGATCCACTTGACGACGGCGCCAGACCCTGCCCCGTAGTCGAGTTGGACGAGCTCGATCCCGATCCCGAGCTACCGCTGTTCTTCGCATTGGCACCCTTTGGCGAGCTGCTGGACGGGATGTTCATCCTCACGTATGTTGTGAGCGAATGAGATGAGGTCGTCGCAGGCAAAGCATCCGATGAGCTGCCCATGTTCAGGTTGCTCGAACTGCCGGAGGACGAGTGCGACGGCTGGTGCGTCAGGTGAGGAGTGATGAGCGAGTTGAACATCGCGATGAGCTGCGGGTGGTCCGCGGCTGACATGAGTTGCTGCTTTAGGAGGTGACTTGCGGCTCACGGAAGACGTAGTCGAGAAAGTCGCGCCCGTCGATATCGGCGGGCTTGGTGGACAGCATCTCGCTGACGCTCGGCGAGACGAACAGGATCTGGCGTGAGCGACGACCCCAACGCGGGACCACGGAGGATCGAACCCACCTTCCAGCCCATATTCTGCCCGCCCTTCCCGTCCGCGCTGCCTACGCTGCCGCGCCCGCCCGGCGTTGGCTTGATACAGAAGAGTGCGGACGATGTGAGCTCTTGCAAGAGCAATTGAGGCCATTTCTTCCGGCGCGTGAACTGCAGATCAGCCCCAGCGGGTGCGTGAGTCGGGAGACAGGGTCAGTCGACTCACCTCGAAGCCATTGCCCGTGTCTTTCTCTTCGTTATTGTTCAAGACGTATGCGGCGCCGGAGATGGACGAAGCGACCAGGGACATGGTGGAGTGAATGACAGACGTTTAATTGCTCGTCGAGGCTGAGGTGCGAATCCGGCTGTGAGAGAGAAGAGGCCGTGCTCGAGACGAGCTGGTCGATGTTGCGATGGGCCAGTCGGTTGTGATGTGACCGGGGCGACGGGGTATCCGTAAAAGGCTTGCACCAAAGAATTGTGTTTTAAGATGACGAGAAGTGGTCGACCTGCATACAGCCGATGCTGTAAGCTACTCGTAACCGTATGTTATTGTACCGAGTGATTCCAGCGCAAGCATGAATTCACGTCAATCGCCAGCAGAATGAATTCAGAGTTGACTCACTTCCGAATCGGTCAATCGCCGATGCCTTGCCGATCGCTCAAACGCATGACGGAATCGGTCATGTCTAACCGGCGGACATCGCCGAAGACTCCGTCGCCACCCAATTGCCGGACGGTGGGCTATGCCACCGACTGCTGCTGCCAAGGACGTCACCGCCAAGAATCCACGCCACCACCCAGGCTCGGCCCGACGGCGGGTCCATGGAGGCGATGGAGTGGGCGCAG
This sequence comes from Papiliotrema flavescens NRRL Y-50378, assembly GCA_000442785.1. NCBI lineage: Eukaryota > Fungi > Basidiomycota > Tremellomycetes > Tremellales > Rhynchogastremaceae > Papiliotrema > Papiliotrema flavescens. The sequence goes on from CAUG01000232.1 coordinate 20,857, forward strand.
AGCACCTCGCCCGTCGTGCAGATGACGGATATCACATCGCTCTCTGTGCTCATTCTACCTCCTTCCTCGTTATACACTCGCCATCACCGGTGAATCGATCACACAATGACCACGAACCCAGATACGAGACCTTTGCCCACCGGATGGGTGCAGCAGTGAGTCTTGCGCGATTATCGCCAACCCGCAACCCCTTCTTTCCCCTTATCTACTACCCCGCCCCTCCGCTCGATCACTAGCGCTGCATGCGCCCGTGTATGCAGTGCCATCGCTCATCTCAGATTCGACGAGAACCACAAGGCATGGTTCTACGTACAGAAGGACGCGCCGGGAGGTCCCAAGTCACAGTGGACACAGTGAGTCGCTTCGTCATCCAACACGAACATCATCGCACGAGTTGCACGTGGCCACTCCAGCATGTCACTGACGCCAGTCCCGCCGAGGACCAACCATCATCGTACGCGCCACCCGCGGGTGCGCCTCCTCCTCACACGAACCATTCCGGCACGCCGATCAACGAGAAGTCGCACGAGTGGGGCAACAACGGGCAGAACGACGAGTACGCCCAGGCGCGGAACAACGACTCATACGGCTCCTCATCGTCGCCTGCTCCGGGATACCAGCAGGGGTACCAGCAACAACCGCCGCAGCAGCAGAAGAAGGGCGGCGGGTTCTTGAACAAGCTCAAGCAGAAGATTGAGGGCGCGGGACAGCCGCAGCAGCGGTACGGCCAGCAGCAGTACGGCGGCGGATACCAGCAGCAGGGGATGATGGGCGGTGGGGGATACGGCGGCGGGTACGGTCAGCAACCCATGATGGGCGGGTATGGCCAACAGCCTATGATGGGTGGATATGGCCAACAGCCCATGATGGGCGGAGGCATGTACGGCCGCCCACAGCGACAAGGCGGCGGAATGGGCGCTGGCGGTGCGGTGAGTGATACACGACGTGAGTTAATCGGTGGAAGCTGACGCTCAGGCCGCGCTCGGTGTGGGTGGAGGTCTGCTTGGTGGTATGATGATCGGGAACATGATCAGCGATGGGCAGAACGACGCGTACCAGGACGGATACGAGGACGGTGGAGGAGGAGACTTTGACGGAGGCGACATGGGCGGCGAGTAGCGTGTTTCTGTGCTGTGTTTGTCGGCTGTGAGAGGGTGGTTGTCTGGCTATCTTGCGTGAATCTTCAGATGGGTACTTGAAAACACGATATGCAATGTAGATTTGCTTGCGTTAGCTGCGATGTGCGATGTGCTTACACGAGTAGCAGGAGTTTTCAGCCTGGTTACAAGCGGCGTGCTCCCCGGAGGCCGGTTTTGAGAGATGTTCCCCCTTGTTTACGGGTTGACTGCGCCCTTACCGAGTCACCGTGCATCAGTCACCCCAACGACCTTCCTTGTCAACACCGCATTTTCACATCAAGTCGTCAGCAGTCCAAGCTGCTACGCGCCCGACACGATGTATAGATAAGGCCTCGGACACGTCACCTCTCGCAGTATCATGTCCTCGCCTTCGCTCCCCCGGCACACGCGCACGGCCTCGCACGCCTCACACGCCTCACTTGCGTCCGTCCGCTCCATAGCTCCACGGCACCTCAGCGCGCTAGTCATCCCGCTGATTGTCCTCCTCGCCATCGTCGTCGCCTCCGCCGCGCAGACCGAGGTCGCCCACCACCTCACCACCAAAATCGGATACCACCAACCATACTTCACCTTCTACCTCACGCACATCACCTTTGCCCTCGTCTTCCCGCTGCACCTCGGCCTGCTGCTCATCTTCCGCCCGGCGCCTCTGCGGTACTACCTCGATGCTCTGCGGTGGATCGTCGCGGACCAGCTCGGCGACGCAACGGCCACCTGGCGGCAGGTCGCCCCGCAATGGTCCGCGAAAGTGACCTGGCTGACCGTGCTCGTCTCGGTCCCTGCGCTGAGCTGGTTCATCGCTGTCAACTTGACGACCGGACTGGCGGTCACGACGATCTACGCCACCTCGAGCTTCTGGACGTATCTGTTCTCGATGATTCTGCTCAAGCAGCCGTTATCGCGCGTCACGGTTGGGAGCATCGCCCTAGCATTCTTGGGCGTGTTGGTGCTTGCGCTGGACGGGATCAAGGGCGAGGCGAGCGAAGGCGCTCCGTATCCCATGCTCGGCGACTTGGTCATGACGTTCGGTACGTCGCCCGGACGATCTTTCATTTCGGCAAGCTTCGGCTGTGGCTGACGCCAGGTGCGGTCATCTTGGGGCTGTATGAGGTGGTATACAAGATGGCCCTCCCTGAGGGGCACGGCGGCGTCAAGACTGAATCGCGCGAACTGGACGGATACACCTCGTTACCGAACATGGCAGTGACTGAACCCACGCCGACTGACCTGACCCCGCCCGACTCCAGAGCAGATACCCCTCCGCTCATCAACGACCCGTACCCACCGACCGGCACGGCCGCACGATCTCGCGCCGCCCTACCTCTAGACCGCAAGACATCCCGCACCCCTCTCCTTAGGCTCAAGACACCTCCATCCCCTCCGAGCTCTTTCAGACCTTCCTCATCCGAAGTCACCAGCCCGACCGAAATCGCCCCACCGCTGCGCGATACCCCCGAGCCACCCACCCTGCCCGCTGCACTGCACGCAAACTTCCTCACGAGCTGCATCGGCCTCGCGACGCTCGTGCTCCTCTGGGCGCCCATCCCGCTGCTGCATCTGGTAGGGTGGGAGACATTCCGCTGGCCGGGCTCGCTGGGCGGAGACGCCGTGGAGATATGGGCCGAGCTGCAGGTCGTCGCGTGGGGAGGGGCGGTCTACGTAAGTGACCATGGAGTGCTTGAGGCGAGGCTGATGGTAGAATGCGGGATTGATGGTTCTTATCGGCATATGGGGCCCGACGACGTCGTCTGTGGCTAATCTGTTGACGATTGGGCTGGTCGCGCTCCTGGATGCGGTGTGGATTGGAGAGGTGCCGAGTGCGCAGAGCCTGGTTGGGGTGGGGATGATCTGCGTGGGCTTTGGGGTGTTGCTGTGGGAGGGAGAGGAGTAGTCTAGTGACCGCTTTTTAGGTTGTACTCTACATGCTGACGATATGCGGATTTGCCTTCACCCAGGCCAGGAGGCAGGGACTCGATATCTCTGCTGTTGACACCCTCAGCATGCAGTGTGGCGCACTCGATTAACCCGAAGGGCTCTGGGATGTGGATGCATGGAACGAGTCGAAGCAGGGTGCCCTTGCACGCCCTCGCACGCCCTTGCATGCCTTCGCCCTCGCCCTCGCTGTCCGCCATGTATGCGCGAGAACGTTGACTTGCCGCAAGACTTTCCTGATATTACGGCAGATGATGATGAAGGACCGATGACACAGGCCCTTCAGTTGACAAAAACAAACCAGCGGCAAACGTGCCGAGGGACCAAGATTTCAAGCACGACCGTTTCGGTTCCCTTGTTGTTGTCGTCGTCGTCGTGCATCTGAGCGACATCAATGGCACCGTTGGACAGACAATAGCTACACTGCACCTCCCGCACACGCACCGCCTACCCCGCACGTCGTCGACCAGTCGCCATACCCGGCGTTCGCTCCATCAAGTCTGATACCTCAATACCCATGAGCAGCCGAACGCCCACGAGCTCGCTCTTCCCGAGCTCGGGGACCTCGTCGCCCATGTCGACCGTCACGCCCGCATCGACGGATGAAGTGGACGAGCTGATACACACGACGTGGGGCGACCGGCCCTCTCTGCCGACGGACGAGTACCCCCGGACGTTCCCCGTGAGGACAGTCACCCGGGGATACTATGCCGCCATGGGCGTGTGGTACCTCGCCTCGTCGGTCTTCCCGCTCTCAGCGTGAGTCTCCCTCTGAGATAGTCTGGCGTCCGCACCTTGACCTTGGCCCGCCGGCTGATACGCAGCGTCTACCTTGCCTGGTTCTTCACGGTATACCAGGGCCAACGGAATCCCCGCCTCGCGGCACTGGCCGCGGCGTATGCAACGTGCGAAGTGGCCTTCGCGGCGTATATGGCCTACACCATCCGCCGGGTGCAGCGCCCTTCCCCGCCATCGAACCTCTCCCCGGACCGACGGCAGGAGCTCCTGCGGAAGATCATGACGGCGGATCTGGCTGCTGATCCGCGCGCGGACATGTCGGGGCATAAGCTCCAGGAACGGATGTGGGAGATGTTCGGCAGCGACGCGGTCCCTGCGGGCGGTGAGGCCGGGCTGGACGAGTCGGGCGGGATGAGGACGCGGTCGAGGACAGGTGCGAGGACGAGGACGCGGACGAGGACGCATGGCGCTGTGCGGGAGAAAGACCTGTCGAGCGAGAAGAAGCTCAAGAGGGATATCGAGGTGCAGGCGGATCATGTTCTGGACCAGCCCGTGGGGCATATGGAGCAGCTGCATCATTCGCACCCGCGCGCAGTGGAGTTCAGGGAGAGGCTGCGGACATGGTAAGCTTGCAGAGATCATTTGCAGAGAGCAGAGAGCAAGGCTTACGCGCAGGTTCCACCATGCGCCCTGGGACTCGATCAAGCGGGACAACGTACTGGAGTGGCTGGCCTGGTCGTGCTTCAATATGGAGTATACCCACTGCAAGGCGGACGCCAACCGGGTGACGTTCCTCAAAAACAGCATAGATATGCTCGAAGCAAGGACGGGGACGGTCTTTGAGCAGGGGTACAATCGCGATATCAAGATCATGCGCTTGACGCTCGATCCGGTCAACGTAGGTCGACGCTGAGCCCACATCGGTCCAGCTGACAATCAGGCGAAAGCCCGCCCGTTGATCCTGTACGCATTCACCAACGCCGTCAACTGGTATCTCCGTACGTTTGTGCTCACCTCGTACGGCATGACATACGTGAGTTACCGAAACGCCTCTTGACCAAGTGTTATTGTTCGAAACGGCCCGGGGCGCGCTGACGCCAGCACAAAGAAGGCGAGATAGGCTACCTCGTGCGGATCCCGCCCGGCTGGACCCCCGCCAAGGCCCGCTCCGACAACCGCTCAATGCCTATTGTATACATGCACGGCCTCGGGTTTGGCCTTCTTCAATCCCATCTGCTCATCAAGAGCCTAGTGACTAAGCTCGACTCGCATCCCATCCTGGTACCTCTCGCGCCGTACACCGCCCAATCGGTCTTCCACCACCGGCACCTCCGCCCGTGGACGCAGAACGAGGTGGTCGAGGGCATGACGGCGATTTGTAAGCGCTGGGGCTTTTGGGATGGGGAGAAGGAGGGAGGGGTGAGCATGATGAGCCATTCGAATGGGAGTGTCGCGCATGCGTGGTGTGAGTGCTGTAGGGTCCTGTGGGCGAGTGGGCAAGCGGGGGACAATGGGCTGATGGCAGTGCTGAAGCGGTGCCCCGATATGATCAAGCGCAATACGTTTGTCGACCCCGTGTGCTTTTGTCTATGGGAAGGCGACATCTGCTTCTCGTTCTGTTACCGCAAGCCCAAGACCGTCAGTCGCGCCGTATTCGCTGCTTGGGGGAAGACAGCTGATAACAGGCGCTCGAGGTGCTCTTGTTCTACTTTATCGCGGCCGAAGTGGGCATCGCGAACTACATCCAGCGCGTGAGTGGGCCTTCTGCTATTACTTTGCTCGATCGGCAGCCCGCTGACCCGCAGCACTTTGATTGGGCTGATAACAACCTGTTCGTCGATGAGATTCCGGCCCTGCGGGACTCGTCCCGCACGGCGTTCTTCTTCGGCGGACACGATATCATCATCGACGCGGCGCGGGCGAGGCGGTACCTCGAACGGCGTAAGTTTGGGCTCGAGATCCGAGATCCCAGTCATGATCGAGTGACAGATGGTTCGGTGGCTGACCCCAGATGGTGTGGCGGAGGGTTTGCACTGGGACGAGCGGGGTGGACATGGGGATGGACTGGCTGGCGAGTCTTTGTCGGTGGTCATGACCTACGTGGCGACTGGATCGGTGCACTGCTGAGTGCGCGATTGTATCAACGATCAAATAGATGATAGGGCAAGTATAAACCAGCTAATATTGTATCCCCACATGAACCAATATAGAGGCGTCCCTGCGTCTCAGATGTGCATCGTCTCATCCCGATGAACAATTCTCGAAGCGGCAGGCTCTTGAATTGGTGGTGCGAGGTAATTCATCCTCGCAGGCATATACAATCTACTCGCTTATCTTTCAGAGCATGCTAGGGTCCGTATCATTGTTTGCGGGGTATCAATCCGTATCCACGGTCGCGGTGTAAGGCCCTCCCCGCTCAAGTGCTGAAGAGGCGGTCTCCCTGCGAATCAGCACTCCTCCTTGATTCGAGTTGTCCACGACGTACCGCATCGCCGAGCCCGGGCGAGATGTACCCCTTCTCCGTGAGCTCCGTGTCCACCGCGCCGATGAAAATCTAGCATCAGCATCAGCCTCAGTTCCACTCAGCTCCGTTCTGCCGCCAGTCCAGTGCACCAGCACACCAGCGACCGCGACCAGCCAACGCACCTCGACGTCGGGAAACTCGTCGATGACGTGCTCGACGCCCTGCTTGCTGCCCAGCACCGAGATGATCTTGATCTGGTTCTGCTTCAGCCCCCAGTCCGTGAGCATCCCCAGCGCCGCGACGGCCGTGCCGCCCGTAGCGATCAGCGCTGCCGTCAGCTCGGACTACCGGGGAGAAGTGGTGGGCTCACGGTCCAGGACGAAGACGAGGTCGGCGGTCACGTCCGTGGGGAGCTTGGAGTAGTACCTGCCGTCAGCGCCGTGCACAGCACAATCTTGTCGTTGTCGCCGCGATGTGGAGGGGCGCGAGTCGACTCACTCGATAGCCTGCAGGGAGACCTTATCTCGGAAGAGCCCTAGGTGCAGGACCGTCGCGTCTGGGAAGAGCTCGAGCGCAGCTGATGTGAGCTGGACGCGACGACACTCAAGTCTGCAGCTCACGGTCAAGGAGCCCGGTGCCGGCGCGCAGGATGGGCGAGAAGCCAATACGGAGCGGGATGGTCTGGCCGGTGAAGGACGAGATGGGCGATTGCAGCTGGCGTGAGTGATGGTTGCTGGGCAGTGCTTTGTATGGAGCTCACGTTCGGCACGTCGGCTAGGGGGAGGCTTCGAGACGCTTCATATACCAGCATCGACCTGCGATCAGCACGGAGTTGTGCGGACGAGTACAGGGCATGTCGCACCCGATCGACTTGATTCCCTCCCGGAAGTCCTTGGCGCCGAGATCATGCAGCCGGAGCTGGGTGAGCTTGGAGGCGACGAGCGGGTGGGCGGAGATATGTACGCGGGGGCTGGTGAGCGGAGTGGAGGCCGACATGTTGGGCGGGTGGGTGGTCTGGGTAGGGACCGCTGGGTGATTACTGATAAGAGTCTGGGCGCCAGTGTCCGTTGTACTCGAGCGTGTCGTGCAGAGTGCTCAAGCCGGGTTGTCGTAGTGAGACCAGTATCGTCGCTTGGACTGACGCTAGGATGGCCAGGGCACGGGCTAGCGGTGTGCGTGAAAGGAGGGCGAGGGTAGGGCGATGTGACCGGACGATGAGCTGGAAGACGGATGGGTCGTCGGTCTAGAACGTGGCGTGAGCGAACCAAAGGAAGGACAGTTGCAAAGCTGTAGAACCCAGAGGCGATCGGTGTGCGGTATGTTGTGGGTTGCAAAGAGGTTCGAAGGCCAACAACGCACTGGGATGATGGTATCCCAGGGCATCAACACCCGCACCCGCACGTACGCCCGCGCCCACCGGCTACAGTCACCCATGTGCGCCCGCCGATAGCAGGCAGACGCGTCGGGCATAGCCGATACGCTCGGTTCTCGGTCGGGTGGCAAAACAGCTCAGGAGATGTCTCCAAGAGCGTGCCGGTTTCATCACTGCACACTGCCTGATACGGCCTGATTGCTATGACATCCTTCCATGCCATTTCTCTGCTCCACATATGAGCAAAGCTGAAAATGATCCTTTCATTGCTCAACATGGCTTGCCCCCTGCAGCAAGGTCTTAAGACGTAGCCGGGTACCAAGAACCCTCCACAAGGCACCCTGTGAGCTCTCTACACTGTACGCCCCCCACCAACTCAGCTGAACATCTCTGACATGACTACAAATGGGGACCAAGTTGTCAGAAGCGTGGTGTAGCCTATCCT